>VDFB02169774.1:0-15611 GCA_007258455.2 Sequoia sempervirens | reverse complement strand
TGCATATATATATATGTTCATAATTCTGAATTTCAATTACATACATTTCTTAATGTACATTTAAATTTTCAACAATGTTAGTTAGATGAATACAACAAACACATATCCAAAAAAATGATAGATGAATACAACCAACACAAAACTGATTTTGAATCACAAAAGCATAGATCATTAACTTGGACAACTCCCAAAACATTCCTAGGCTGAAATCAAATTTATTACAGCATAAACATGATTAAGACAAAGTTGGAAAAAAGACAAGGAGTCTTCAGTCTTACAAAAAACACACTAGCACACATTGAAGTAGATAAGTTGACAATAGACTACCATTTAGTTGTACAAAATTAGACACTAGTATCCTTTGGCTATCCAATACTACAGACTAGTATCCTTTGGTTGTCTAATACAATAGACTAGCATTCAGTTTTACGAAAAATACTATAGCACACTTCAAGGTCAAAAAGTTGACAACAAAAAATCCTAATCAGACATCCATAGATTTGATTAAGAAGTGGTGTGTCCTTGGGGTTCAACTGACTCCGCATCAACTGGAGAAGATGTTAAGGACAATGGATTGTTCTGTATGGCACTTGCTATACAAGTAAGCAATGCATGATTTGCCTCTGGAGTGAGCTATAACTGTGGAGAGCAGACTTCAAAAGACCCGTTTTGTAGGCTGCTAAGAGTAGCAAAGGCTGGAGACAAAATGTTAATCATGTCCCTTAAAATTGGATGTTGACTTGGAAGAGGAGTTGTAGGAGTACTCTTACTTCTGTTTCTTTCTGCTCTTTCTGCCTGCTTTTGGTTTTCCTTCAACTATCTATCAATCTTTGCTTGCTCCCTTTGAAGCTCCTTTTCATGTCGCTACCTCAATTTCTCCTCTGCAATTTTTTGTTTTTTTGCAGCACTCTCCAATCTGTTTGCCTCCCTCTGTGCGAGGATTGCTTCTCTTTCTACCTTCCTTTTAGCCATTTCCTCCCTTTTCCTTTGCTGCAATTCTTGGTTTCTTTGCTTTTGTGCCTCTTGTTCATTCAAAAAATTGAAGAAATCATCCGATGTCAAAATTTGAGACTGCCTACTAAGGCATAGGACCCCATTGTGACCTCTGTTAGATGATTGGCACACTTTTTACATTGGGAGTTACAAAAAAGTGCTTCTACTGCCTATTGGTTGCTAATCATTGACTTGTGTGCATGGCACATAGTCAGCCTCTTCATCACTTGAGTCATTACCATCGAGTCCATCCTCTTCATCATTTTTAGCCTCCCAATTTCTCCCAGTTGTGAAGTAATGGATGACATCTTCAGGATCAACATTTGGTGGTGATGGCATGGACAACCCTTCATCCACTTGAGTGAAATTGAGATGCACCCCTAGGTTCAAAGCTACATCTTGAAATTCAGATGGTAGATTCAGACTCTCTTCATTTTCAACTGCCTGATTACATGATCGAACTGCTAGTTCTTGTTGAATTTCTGTTGCTTCAATGTTTTCTAGATTTGGGGGAATGTTTGTAGAAAAGGTTTCCACAAACTGTCCAATATGTTCCTCATTCCAACCTGCTATCCTCAAACAAGTCTCCGCTACCATGAACTGTGCCTCTTCATCAGCTATATCACCCTCAGTTTCTGCTCCCAATGTCGTTCCTTCCTCTTTAACCACGAAAGCTTGGCTTGGCCCCATATCCAAGTCAAGTGCATGTCGATCTAATGGCCAAATTCCTATTTTTCTAAAACCACTTGCATTATTATTAGGAGTCAAATCTTGTGCAAAAGCTTTGCTGGCAAGTGTTGCCAACTCTTCCCTTCCAATGTCAAGTTGAGGATTTTCAGAGAGCCATATACTCCTTTGTTGTTTGAAGTAGTTCTTAAATGGTGAGAACACACTAACATCAAGGGGCTGCAATTTGTGGCTGCAATGTGCTGGAAGTGTGAGCAAATCTATTCCCATAGTCTTTGCTTCTTCGACCGTTTTGAATGCCACATGGCTGCCATGACCGTCAAAGATGAGAAGTTGTTTGTTGGTTGGTGACACACCTCCTCAGACATTGTTTGGGAAGTGTTTTAACCATTCCACAAATAATTCTTTGGTCATCCAAGCATGCTCTTGGATTTCCATGCATGCCCTTGGCTCACAGTTAACAATATAGTTTCTAATGTTCCTTTTGGACTTGAACAAATAGTAACCAGGTATAGCTTGACCTGCTGCACTAACACAAGCTAGAACAGTGATCCATTCTCTGCTTTTAGCAATTAATTTTGGAACACATTTCATCCCTATTTTTGCAATAACTCTCATTGCACAATTTCTGCCAGCCTGCACACCTGTTTCATCATAGTTCCATATTTTGTTGGGCCCATAATTGTGTTTTTTGTACAACTCTTCCAAGTTATCATAGAATGAAGAAACTATTTTAGGGCGCAGCATTATAGCTCGATCTATTTTCACTCCTTCGGGTGTTCAAATTGTTAGATTGGGATTCCTTTGACGAAAGCCAACCCACCATGACCTCCCTTGTATCCCATTTGTGAATAGGCTAGGCCTCACTCCAACCATTTGGGCCACCATTAACTTAAGTTGTGAAACTTGAAGGCCATGGCCAATATTAGCCATATCTTTACACCACTACACAATTTTAGCTTCGTCTTCATTAGTTAGGACTGTTCGTGGCCCCCTCCTTTTTGTGGATGTCACACCATTGAGCCATGCTCACAAACTACTAGGCGGGATTCCCCATTTGATCGTTGAACCTCTGATTGACATTCAATTGTCCTCAACATCTGCAATGGCTCTTTCCATGTCATGCATAAACCAAGTTTTCATGCACAGATCTAGGGTTGTCACATGGTCAGCAGGTGGCGGTTCCATTTCTACCTCAGGTATTATGAATAGCAGGTTCAAAACCATCATTTTCATTGGTTTGTTATGCATTTTCAGAAATAACTTCCTCATCCGTGTTCACTACTGGTTCTTCATCAACAATATCTCAAACATTGAATGTCACTCCATGAGGTACTCTAATCAAGCACCTCCCACCCGATCTTTCCTCTTATGCCCTAGTGCCATGATTATCAGTGATCTTGTACATTGTAAGTCATAAAGTGTCAGAAAAAAAATGTTGCAAGTGATAAAAAGAAGTTGAAATCAAGCTAGAAACAACCAACAAACCCAAGAGTACCATTGTTTACATTCTGAAAGGAGAATGATGTTTGTTGCTACCTCACACCATGGACAACAGACATCAACAAACATATGTATGTACACAATTTTTTTATAAGTATACATTTATCTATGTAATTAAATGTATACACACATATACATTTATATATATGTATGTATATGTATGTGTACATATAATTACACATATATAATTACAAAGAAAATCACTAATATACATTGTAAAATAGAAAATAGTGCTAATTGTGTCACTATTAACATGCAATTAGATCTATTTTATCATTCAAATCTGCTCAAAAGTCAATGGGTCTAATTCAAGTTAGCACCTTATAAAATCATTTTGGTGCCCATTAAAAATCACTCCTACATATTAATCTCCTAACATTAGAACTGGACAACAAACACATTACACCCCAATTAAGTTTCACTTGAAGGGTCTTTGATTAAAAACATATGACTATTTTTTTTTGGTTATCCCATTATTTTCCATCATTTTATTTGGGTTTACATATATATATGTACATATAGATGTATTTATATGTATTTGTATAGATATATGATACTACATGTATCTATGTATACATATAATTACACAGTTACATGTATGCATATATTTGTACATATACATATATATCTATAGAAATGTGCATATATGTATGTATGTATATATATATATATATATATATATATATATATATAATAATATATATATGTATATATATATATGTATATATACCATCTTTTCTATATATATTTATGTATATATATATATATATATATATATATGTATATATATCCAATGTTCAACACATTGTGCCTGAAGAAGTTGTGTTGTATTTCAACAATGATAGGATATTAATTTGAATAGAATTAGATGGATTATAGACTTGGGTTTCATAAATGTTCACCAAAAAATGGCAAAGGTTTTATAATAATAATTCCTCCTCCTGGGAATACAAAAGTGTTTTTAGGATAGATGCGAGATATTTACATTACAGGGTTTAGAGTGATTAATTTCTTAAAGCACACAAATTTGGAAAAAACCAAGCAACGATTTTCACAAAAATGGAATATAATAAATGGGCTTGTCGATTTATGCCCATATTCACATTGTTTTTTTATAGAAAGGTTGATGCAAACCCACAAAATCATTTTTTGCAGACATGTGGTCAAACCCACTAAATTCTTATATCATTTATGTAGACAAAATCATGATACAATGGACTTTACCAGGCCCTAAGTGCGCAGTAAAATAGGGAGAGGAAATCATTTAACCCCAAAAGAACCCATGTGTAAAACACCAACACCATGACCTGACAAAATCAAACAGCACATGGCAAAAAGGAGTGTAAGAGGAATGATTTATTTCATAAACAAGCAGTAATAATTTTTCAATCATCGAATAAACCCTTCATGGGCCGTGAAAGATGCAGAAGAAAATGATTAACCAGTACCATTGTTTGCATTTTGAAAGGATAGTTAAAGGATACAAACATATATATCAATCTGCTCAATGAAGAAGAGAAAATAGACACATAATTTGTAAATGAATGTATAATACATTGTACACATTCATTTACAAATTCAAACACACAACGTATTGAATTTGTAAAGTAATGCGTAGAATGTTATATATAAAACATTGCACACATTCATTTACAAATTCAAACACACAACTTATTGAATTTGTAAATGAATGTGTACAATGTTATATATATAACATTGTACAAATTCATTTATTCATTTGCAAATTCAATAAGTTGTGTTATATATCATTATACACATTCATTTACAAATTCAATAAGCTGTGTTATATATATATATATATATATATATATATATTGTACACATTCTTTTAAAAATTCAATAAAATGCAAAATAAAATGATTAACCAATACCATTGTTTGCATTTTCAAAGGATAGGCAAAGGATACACACTTATACATCGATTTGTTGAATGAACAAGAGACACAAAATGTAAAATGACAAATATATGTATGTTGGCCTGTTGTATGTGCAATGGAAAGTATAAAAATATAAAAAAATGCTAGTTTGTTGTATTGGTCAGCCAAACGAAACATATTTAAACAGAGTTATAGACGTATATATATGTTTGTTTGTGTATGTATATACGTATATATATACATATATATATGTATTTATATGTAAGTAACTGTATGTATTTGTATATATATATGTGTATATGTTTTTAAATACATAATACACATATATACACGTGTGTGTGTGTATATATATACACACACACACATACATATTAAACCCTGATAAATGACCAACCCTGAGAAATGACCAAAAATAAACAAATATAAATAGACATATATGCATAAATAAATGACAAATATAAACCCTAAAATAAATGACAAATGACCAAAAACATACAAATATAAATACAAGTATCTGCATAAATAAATGATAAATATAAATGACAAAAAATAGAAAATGAACACAAAACAAAGTAAAAACCCATCACCAAAAAGACCTTTCATTTACTTATAAAGCAAAGTAAGAAGACACTGCATAAATGAAAATAACTATAAGTACCTACCTGAGACTTGGGACATTAGAGGAATGTGCAGAGGAATGTATAGAGGATGTTTGTCGTTGCTTTGAATTTTCCAGAGAATAAGATGCAATTGTGAATGTCGTTGGTTGCTTTCCCCCTCTTATTTAGGAATTCGAATTTGACAATTGAATGCATTCGATTTGGTTGTTGTGTTTCAAATTTGAATTTGAAGTTGCAAGTTACGCAGGTTTTTAACTGAATTCTGCATTATATTTGGATTTGATGTTTATTTGGGGAGCCTTACACCTGTATTTAATTGTGCAGGTACCTACAGGAAATGAAGTAAATACATATATCTGCCAGAGAGTGTGTGGAAGACTGTGCATTTTAGTATCCATAGAGTTAATAGGAGATTGTGATTATGTCATGTAAAGCACCATTAAGTGTGCATGTGTAGTTGTAAATATAAAATGTAATGAGGGATAAACATTTGCAAGTGGTGGTATTTGTAACAGTAAATGTTTTAAATTAAATTGTAAATGAGCCTTTTTATGTGCAAGTTGACTTTTTTTATAAATGCAAAAGCATGTTTAGTTGTGTATTATGATTGGTGAGTTACTCATTGTGTTATGAGCAGCCATTGGTGTTGTAATTTTTTATTTGTTCATAAAAAAAATTTTAATGGATCAAAGTTTTTTTTTGGGGGGGGGTGGAGTGAGCATGGAGGTGGTGGTTATTCAATGGGTGGCAGACACTGGGTCTTCTCCCCTACATATCACTAGAAGTATCAAAAGGAATTATATCATCTAATCCTAACTACACATTGTGGTTGTCATCTACTTGTGGACTCCTTGGCTTTGCATTCCATTGTAGCATTAGGCTTTACCTATACTTAGGTGTCATGCAAGAGATTATGCATTGCAACAAGTTTTTCCATTTACACATAAGTTTGTTCCTTTTTAGAAACTGCATAAAACTATGTGGAAGGAATCATGTGATCAATTAGATGCAAGATACTATACTCTTCAACAAATTTTTCCTCTCACACAGATAAGTCTTTTTTTTAGAGATTGTATAAAATTATATGTCAACCAATTCCTTTCAAAAACAAAGTACTAATTTTTTTGAGAAGACAAATGGCAAGTGTGTGCAATAGTTTTGGACATCCATAGATTGTCCAACAACTAATTGGTTTGCCTTGTGATAAAGTGTATTTATCAATTCTTGCAAAGACTTGTAGTTTCCTAGTTCTATAAATTTAATCCACTCAACTTTGATCAATAAAGCTTCCTCTAGTAGCCCCCACGGGCTAGCAGAGTTGGTTTGAGTCTTGGGTTTGCTCCTTGAGGTCTCAAGTTCGACTCTCTGACTCAGATATTACCCCGCCGCACACACTTGGGGGCGGTGCTAGTTACCATGTGGCCCCAGGATTAGTCTTGCCTCAAGCTCACCCCTAAAGGGAACTTGTTGGGCTTGAGTCACGGGGATACCCTATGCATAACAAAAAAAAAAGGCTTCCTCTAGTGTATACAATTTTTTGAAGATCTTTACAAGGCCACTCATCACCTCGTATTCATTGACAAGAAGGATTCAACCAAGGTTTGCTACATACCATTTTGGATTTAAAGCATATGCAACCATGTGTAGAAGGGTGTACAAACTCTTCCATTTTTTTTTGGATGGTGAGGTAAATATGTTCATTATACAATTGTAGTGTGGGGTCTCTCTCATGACAACCTTTATTGGGCCAAGCATGTTACCAATGCACTCATAGATCTCTCAATATTAAGACTCAAAATCCCTAAATTTGATGATGGTGAAAATAGGTTGTATAAATGATGTAATGTATTTCACATTTAATAAAAAAGTATCATTGATCACAATCTCTTTCACCCTCTTCTCTTGCTCAACCTTTGACTCTTTGTACTTGCTCCAATATTGTATCATAGTCAAAAGTTGCAATGTCTCTTGCAACTCAAGCATCATCTCAAGTAAAATAAAATAAGAAAAAAATTGAGTTTCAATTGGTTTGAGGAATTCTTTCTTTTGAAAGGTTCAAAACAATGTCAATGAGGCATGTTGGTTGCAAATGAACAACTATACCTCACTTACATCCATCACCACCTATTTCACCCACTATATATTTCCAATGTCTTTGAGTGCATTGTTCAAAGCATGCACATAACAAAAGTTTCAATAGATATACATATATGTCCATTGAATCAATCTACCTACTACTCTAGAAACATATGACACATCAATAATCACCTACACTACATTTGGATCAAACTCCTCTATGGCTTCTAGCAAGATTTAAAGTTAAAACTTAGAATCTATGTGTTTTCCTCAGCAATCAATTGTCATCAAGAAGTAAGCTTCATTGATTCATGGAACTATAATGTTGATGAATAGACAATGTCTAATATATGTTGACCCCTACATGATTGTGTTGCATTGATGTGTTATACATTTGGTCTTCCTCACCTCCATCTAAACATTAATCTTGGGAGAAAAAAATCCAAGAGAGTGATCCTCAATCTAGTTTTTGTAGGACCCATATAACCTAGACTAGCTTTGCCTACCTTTTCAAGTGATTCCTTGTACAAAGGAGATAGAGAAACACAAAAGGGATGTCATTACCAAAATAGAAACTTGCAATGGCTTAATGGCTTCATCTATAACCTCCTTTTCTTGCACATTGAACATAAATGTGTTTGGATTTGATGATGATATACATGTAGCTTTTTATTTCTCCATTGATTTCACTACACTACCTTAAATGATATAAATGAAGGTGGTCCACCTAAAGCTCTTGAACCTCATGATGTACAAGAAACTATTGGTGTTTTGATGCCCCCCACAAAATAGTTTTATCATCTCACCTCTCTCCTTAAGAGTGAGTTTCATACAAGGTCCAACCCCTTTACCAGATGTATATAAAAGGTGCATTAGCCATTGTACTATTGCCATTCTAACCCTTTGAACAAATGTTGCATTTCTATTTCCAACTTCCATTTAAATTACATAATTTGTTTGTGTCAAAGTACTTTTTTTTATATGTTGAAAGAATGCAGTTACAATGTAAAAGGTGCAGTTAAAAAGCTACAAAGAAGTAGTACAAAATGAACTAGCTAAAAATATAAGCATAGAATAACTACATCAAATACAAAACAAAACTCATGATCAATTGAAGCAAAGCTTTCATAAGCATTCAATTTTGTAAAAAGGATCTTAATCCTTGTGCAATACAAACTTTATTTTTACTCAACAATTGATCAACTAGCAGTTTTATTTGTTGAATCTAGAGGTTCATTTTGAGATTCTTCAAAGCCTCGGTATGTAGCATAGAAAAGAGGGTAGCAAGACAATAAAGTATATCAGAGTAAAGCCTTAAAAATGCAGCTTCCTGATGATCATTATTGTTATTAAAGACAGCTTTACATCTATTTCTCCATATATGCAACAAAATAACATGTTTAACACCATCAACAATAATATTAGTATGAAGACCAGCTCCAAGAAGAGCTTCTTTCCAACTTAGATTGTGATGAAAAATAGTAGAGAATTCTTAAACACAACATTCCACTATATTTTAGCAAACTCACATCCCTAAAAAATATGCTTATTTTCCTTCTTGTGACAAAGAGGACACTTAATTGGCTAGATCATAACACACTTTACCTTGTCCCTAAAGTGTAATATCTTCTAGGAAATTAATTGAGCATCTAAGTTGACTTTAAATCTCCAAATTTGAGCAGATAATTTTGACCAATACATTTCATTGAACTTGCATTTCTATTTGGAATTCAAATGGGACTTAAAGGGTAAAACAAGGAATAGCTACAAGTATATCTTTTTTTAAAGGAAACAACAAAAAAGGATAGGACGACAACCATAACCAATCTTTGAAAAAATTGCATTGGATAGGGATACATAATTTCATAGACAACTCCAACAACACCAAGAACTGCAAGAAGATTAGAAACTCTTTGTATTTATTACTTAGATTGAAATGGTTTTTAATCATATTCCATGGTAACTAGCTCATTAAATGAAAATCCCACAAGTCTCTAACATTACAAACTTAAAGAAAGAACTACAAGAAGATAAAAAAACTCTTTGTATTTATTGCTTAGATTGAAATGGTTTTTAATCATATTCCATGGTAGAAATGCTTCGAGAAGATTAAAGAAAGAGGTTGTTTGTGATAAAGAATATGTCTGTTCCACCAAATGGATGAAGTGGAAAAATTGAAGCCATGTTGAAGAGAGTTTTCTCTCCATTTTAAGAAATGACAAACATGTTGCCAAGCCTTCCAAATAGACTAAAGAGGAAGTGAAGCCTTGATTGAGAAAAATGAAGCATGAATGATTTTATCTAACCACCCCATTGGCTGCCATTTTCCTTTGATGGAAGCAAGATTAATTCGATGTCGAATAAGGATCTTCCATGGTTCATCCCCTTTAATAGCTCTAATACTCCATTTAGTAGCCAAACAAATCCTCTAAGTTCTAGATCTATAAGCCCTAAACCTCCTCTATGTTTTGGCTGAATACAATGAGACCATGATGTGGATATATATCCTGGATTATCATCCCATTTAGTCCAAAGAAAACTTTGAATAATTTTGTCTAAGTCCTCATACCCTTTTTTAGAAGGCATCCAACATGAGGAGTAATAAACATGTGTGACAAGAAATTTTTTATTAGCAACTTGAATTTTAACAACCAAAGAGAGGAATTTATACCCCCAACTAAAGAGTTTATTCTTGATTCTGTTAAGATACCAATTCTACATATCACAAAGAGAGACCCCAATACCAAATGGTATTCCAAGGTACCTCATAATTTCCCCATGATTGATTTGTTTCCATTCCTTGGGAATCGATGGGGGAGTAGACCCAACTTGAATCATCAAGAATTTTGTTTTGTTATGTGATTGGATCCTAAAATATCACAATATAACTCCAATATGTTCATCATATTAGAAATATCTCTTTCAGAATTTTGCATAATGAGAATTGATTAAAACAACATTATGAGGGATATAAATACCTGAAATGAGCTGCTTGTCAATGACACTTTGAAGAAGATAGCCCAATGCATCAGTTGTAAGAACATAGAGGTAAGGAGCTAGAGGACATCCTTGGTGAATGGATCTTTGTAGGGGAAATGGATTAGTCATCATATTATTTATAATTATCCAAGCATTAGCATCTTGGAAGAGCATTTGAACATGTGCATGAATTTTAAGACCAAAGTCCAACCATTGAAATTTATTAAGAATATAAATCCAACTAATGCTATATATGCCTTATTAAAATAAAATTCAATCTTTATAACATGTTTTGACAGATTTGTTAAACCCATTCACTAGTTTCTCATCATCAAAATACTATTGCAAACTAGTGCAAATAACTCTTCTCATTAAATGTGCCTTTGGTATATTGTACTAACAACTCTATAGGATAGAATATTTGATAATAAGTGAAGAAGGTGGAATTGTCTTTGGATCTACTATCAGAAGGGCTTAGGGAGAGGCCACGGCCTTGTGAATGTTTGGCTCTTTCTTCCAGTGGAGCATCTAGTTGCCGAGTTTCAGTTTTTTATGTCGTGCTTTGGTGGAGGCTTTGAAAGTGTAAGCTTTGATGTTGGTGTGGAGGTTGCAGAGGGCTCAAAGTTGGCTTGGAGTGGATTTTTCACTCAGTACAGTGGGCTTGTCGACACTTTTGGTGCTTTTTTGTGGAAATGACAAGGGTTTGGAAATTTGTGGTAAAAACGATAAGGGTTTGTAGAAGCGTGGGGTCAGGAACAAAGGTTAAGCTAAAAGGCATGACTGTGGGCCCAGGGAACTTTTTCAAACAAGAGAAACCAATGCAACTTCTTTGAAAGGTGTCACAACAATAGGAATAGGTGTGCCCTACCTCTATTTTTTATTCAGTTTTCTTTGTCTCCTTTCTCATCTAGTATCAAAGCAAAATATTTGTCACACCAAGCACAAACATACTTAAAACATAAGGGGAAACCTTTTCCCTATTCATGCACCAATCTTAAAGGTTTTATAATGAATGAGCACAATGAAAACAAGGGCGGTATGGCAGCTTTAGGGGTTGTGGACATGGGTGTCGGGTCAACTGATGATATTTGCATACCAAAGCGAGTTGAAATATTAGGGGAATCAAACAAGATTACTTTGTCAATGGGTTCTAATAGAATAACAAAGCAATCAATAATAGGTGAGGCAGTGGAAGGCAACGCGGTAGCTAGTGAAGCATTCGAAAGCATAAATGGTGAGACACAACCTCAGGAGACTATGTCTGAATTTTTAGATCTAGGGAGTTCTCTAATCCCTTTTAAATCCCTAGCTCACCTCCCAGGGGAGCCTTCAGCTATGGCAATGTTTCCCAACTCCCTCTTAGGGACAAAAAATAACACATGGGGAACATGCGTGATGGGCTATCCATAGGATAACAAGTCAAACTTCGGGGAGGGGTGTGTGTTGTAAATGAAAAATAGTACAAGGGGATTTTAAAATGTAGGCAAACTTGAAAGGTAAAGTTTGCAAAGAAAGGGAAATTCATTGTAATTCTACGAAGGCTAGAGCATAAGTGCTTATCAAACACTGTTAAAACCCAACAAGTACAAAAAGTGGAATCTGAAGGAAAAGAAAAAATGTACCCAACTTCTCACCCAGTCTCAGTCATGAACCAATGCAAAGAGGTAAACATTTCAGCAAGCAAGGTAGAACGAGGTGAGAGTAAACCTTTCAACTTGTATAGTCCCAACACAACACCACTAATGTGGTCCTCTAAATTGTACGTAAATGAGCTAATGGCCATGAAAAAGAGGCTCCAATAATTAGAAGCAAGGGGGGTCTATGAAGACACTAAAATGAAGGAGTTCATGGAGGCCAATTGGCAATTATCAAGGGATAACAAAATTCTCAAAGAAGAAATAAGTAAACTTCAAATCTCCATGTCAAAAGGAGAGCAAGAATTGATTTCGATAAGGAAAGCTCTAGTTCAAAATGGCACAATAGACAAAATCATATCAAAAGAGAGATGAAATCAGCAACTCATAGATAAAAGAGATACAATCAATTTTAGACAATGTGAAGATTAAAGAAAACCGGCTAAGAGATCAATTAGAGGAGGCCAAAAGCTAGGCTCAAGTAGTGAAAGGTCCTTTGGGCACACAAAGGGACCTCATAGAAAAGTAAGTTCGAAGGCAGATAAGAGAAGAGAATGACAAAAATTTCAAAGTTGTGAATGTCATTGTCAAAGGTCTAAAGGACTATGGTGAAAAGGAAACCACAAAAGAGGTAGCAAAGGATTTTTTTAGGGATGATTTACAATTGACGGGACTCATTCAACAAGCAAATAGAATTGGAAAATGGGTGAAAGATGACAAGAGCAGGCATGTAAGGGTCACTTTGGCGAGTATTGAAGATAAGAACAAGTTGCTAAGGAACAAGAAGTTCCTTAAAGGTACTCAAATATGCCTTGACGAGGACTTAACAATAGAACAACAAGAAGACAGGCGTAAAGAGTGGGAAAAAGTAAAGGCAACAAGGAATGAAGGAAAATGGGCTTGGTTACAAAATGGAAAAGCTCAAGTTAGTGACATAATTACATACCAAATATAGGAATTCGGGCCCCCCTAAGATCAGTTGTCAATGGTAAGTTGGAATTGTAGAGGTTACCCATGGAGAAGAGAACTTGGTTTAGGGCCCATTGCAGAAGGAAAGGACATCATTCTTATGGAGACTCATGAGCACAATGGCTGCAAGATTCCTAATTTTGAAGGATATAAAAAGCTTCCATTTGGAATGAGAGAACAAATAGTGGCAAAGGGCACGATGGAGTTGCAGTCCTAATCAAAGAAACATGGTGCAATAGCATTCAAGTTGAGAAATAAGACCCAAAAAAACAATATGTATGGTTTAAAATAACTAGAAATCAAACTATCATAAGAGTGGCAACCTGCTATTTCGCCCCAAAAGGCTCCAAATCTTACAAGAAAAGGAACCTTGACCATGAGGATTTTGCTATGCTAAAAAAAGACATTTCAGTCTATAATGGCATGGGAGAGGTTATTTTAATAGGGGATTTTAATGCAAGGACAACAAACATACAAGCTCTCAACTTGAAAAGCAAGGACAAGGAGAAATATGATCCATTATGGTTGGAGGAAGAGGACCAGCATCTATGGGAAAGGAACTCCCAAGATAGTAAGCACAATGTCACACACTATGGGGCTGAGTTGTTGGGGCTATGCAGTTTATTCAACTTGGTCATTTGCAATGGTATGAGGACATGGCCAAACTTAGGCAACATCACCTGCAAAACATACAATAGGAAAAGTGTGGTTGATTATGTCATTTGCTCGCATGTTTACACATCAAAGATAAAGAAGATAGTGATTGGAAAGTGTCCTTTAGAGCTGAAATTGGACCATAATCCAATATATGTAAATCTGGACACCCGCATTGACTTGCACCAAGGGGGGCAGATTCATATTAGCAAAATGAAAGTGCCTCCGCAAGGTAGAATCATCATGAACCAAGACAATCAAGAAGTCTTCGAGGCTGCCCTCAAAAGGATTTTCAAGGATTATGAAAGGAAGTTAGCCAAAATGGGGCATCACACTATAAATAAGAGCATGTTGATCCCCTTTGTTCACAAGGCTTTGGATGAGTGTAAGAGGGCTAGGCCTAAGAAGGAAATTACAACTAATTTCCTAGCAAACCCATGGTTCGATGAAGAGTGCAAGATAACAAAAAGAAAACTTTGTGAGGGTGGAAGGACCACAGAAAACAACAAAAATTACAAAAAGATGATACAAAACAAAAAAAGAAAATATGTGAGCACAAGAAGGTTGGAGTTGATTTCCCTTGGAAAGAACAACCCGAAGAAATTTTGGAAGGAGCTACAACAAAAAAGAAAGCAGGTGGAAAATGATATCACAATCTCTCAATGGTTGGGATATGCAAAGTTACTGTATGAGAGGGAACAAGATAAACATAAACCTCCAACAATCAAAGCTACCACTGAACTTTTCACCATCAAAGATGTCAATCAAGGCACAAAAAGGTTGGCTGGGGGAAAAGCGCAAGATATTGATGGGCTACAAAAAAAATACTTAAAATGGGGTATTGAGGTCCTTGAACCTTGCATCAAGGACATATTCAATAGGATTATTCGAGAGGGCTTTCCAGAAGGGTGGGCAACTAGTGTTGTTATTCCTTTATTCAAAAGTGGGGACACCAATAACCTATCAAACTACCACACTATTATGATTAATCTGCTTCTTGGAAAACTTCTTGGAAGCATGATTGAGCACAGAATTAGTAGTTGGGATGAGAAAGAGGGAAAAAGAGCAGAGGGTCAGGCTAGTTTTAGATCGAAACATTCCACTATTGATCACAGTATTACTCTCAGATTTTTTATTGAAAAAATATGGAACGTTCAAGGGGAGGAAGCCTTTTGCTGCTTTGTAGACTTTAAAAAAGCCTTTGACACAGTGTCACGAGACAAGTGGAATAGAATGGAGGAATTGGGAGTGCCAAAGGTGCTTAGAGAAATTGTTCATAGGTTGTATGAGCAGGTCAAAGCTAAAATCAGAACCAATGAAGGTATGTCTGAGTGCTTTGGCAGCAACATTGGAGTCAAGCAAGGTTGCCCGCCTTCCCTAACGTTATTTTGGATTTACATTGACAAGCTGGAAAAGTGGATAGACAAAGTTGGTGGGGAAGGTATTCAACTAGCCACATATGTAATAAAATTGCTCTTGTATGCCGATGATCTCATTCTGATTGCTAAAACAACACATGAGCTAAGAAAACATTTGAAAGCTCTTGAATCCTTTTGTAAGGAAGTTGGGATGCAAGTGAATACTAGTAAAACTAAAAT
>VDFB02169773.1:0-24388 GCA_007258455.2 Sequoia sempervirens | reverse complement strand
TGCTCAACAACATGCATGAATGCATTAAACCCTTGACATGATGATATGATCTTGAATTGTTGCAATAATCTCTTGATAATTTGCTTTGAAATTCCTTTGAAAGTGCTCTTATAATGCCATATTTCTTGTAAAATTGAATGCTTGGAGACTTAGAATGAATTGCTAGGAGAAAAAATGTGAATTAACCCCTTATTTATACTAAATTATGAGATTAACCCCGAGATTCGAACAATTAAGGCTGACACCACATCTGGAAATAAATATTATTAAATTCTCACCACAATGAAATTCAAAAAGGAGGTCCTCATTAAATGAGGACCCATTCGCCACCTAGGGTGAATGGGTCCTAGCTCAGTTTTCCAAGACCTAACCCCAAGGGATGGAAAGATCACTAAAACCCCATCTAGAATCAATTGATAAAGGGGGGTCATATAAAGGGAGGACCCATTTTCCACCTAGCGAGAATGGGTCTTGGCATCATTTTCCAGGACTTTGATTTTTCCCAATTAAATGTTATGAAATTTGAATTATGGGTGTCAAGATAGATCTTCGGGAGGTGTCATAAATAAAGTTTAAATTTGAATTAAAGGGGTTAATTAACTCCAATTAACCACAATTAACTAAGGGGACCCTAGATAAATGTGAAAGTGTGTTACAACACTTTACAACACCTAAATAGGGTACACATTAGATACATTTTATTAAAAGGGGCTCATTAGGCTTAATTAAATAAACCCTAGAAAAGTGTGAAAGTATTTACAACACTTTACAACACTCTTGTAAAGGACAATTTAACGTACATTTTAATTAAATAAGGACCCTAGAATGATGTGAATGTGTACAACACATTACAATACTATTCCAAGATACAATTAATTCAAATTTATGCCAATTATCCAAATTAAGTGTGAAAAAGGATTACTTTTTTTGACACTACATTTTGCTCCCACTTTAGTGAGAGAATGACCCCATGTCAAATTCACACTAAAGTAGACATTCAAGACACTTAAGTATGCTGCAATAACAAAAATACATGATCATACCCTATCAAGGGCCAGTAAAGAAAAACAAAAGGATCAATCACAATTGTTCCAACACAATGTGGAATGGGGTTGTTTGTCCAAGAAAAAGTATCAAGATTTGATGGTCTGACACAATGTGGAACAAATCTAGGTTGTTTGTCCATATGTTGCTCACTCTATGGTAGTTGAACCTTGATTTGTCCACTAGGTGAGTTGTCCCAATAAAGTGGCAAATGAGAGAATCATATTAGCCTCTCATACTGTACCGAAGTTATCCTCTTAACAACTTTGATAAGGCACCACAATGTAATGCTTTTATAAATGCTTTTGTAATGTAAATTTTTTTTAAAGGGGATTTTGCTTTGTTCATGTAAAATTCTTCTTCTTAGGGAGCATTATGCCTAATTTCTCCAAGAGAGGACAAGTCAAGGTGTTAAATCATCACTCATGGGATGCCTCATTCGCATCATGCCATGACGGTAGATCGTACATTCTTTGATGACATCAAACCCAATGACACCACCAAGAAGAGGACACATCACAAAAAAAAAAAAATCATGCCATGAAATTTTGTCGAAAGATGTCATCGATGTATGCCCCCAATTTAAGGTAGTTGCTACACAATTACTACAAGTAATTTCTTTAAAGTAGCCAAGTGTTTTTCCTAAGGCATGAGAGCTTTCTTCGGAAAACCCTATGCCAAGTCATATTTTTCTGAAATAAGTTGCATCATGAAATAGGAAGGAAGGGTTGCCCCCACAAATACATAAGGGATCTATGGATTTGGGGTCAGTATGTTTTTACTACAATGTTGTCATAGATAATGGAACTGTCATCAATTCCAAAATACACATAAAACTGGAAGAATGACACAAAGAGAGCTTAAAAAAAGGAAAATCTCCGTCAACATGGGAAGAGACCTAAATTTCTGACGCCATGATCCCTAAAAAGGAAAAACACAAGAAAAAATTAAAAAGATAAAAAAGATTTTGGGTCAACATGGAAGAGACACGAATATCTCGATGCCTTGCGTCATCCCCAAAAGGAAAATAAAAGATAAAGAAAAATCATTTGGATCAACATGGAAGAGACCTTATTGTCTCAACACCTTGCATCACCCCCAAAAGGAAAAAAAAAAAGAAAAATGAAATGATCATGACATATAGAAGAATGAAAGATACATATAGAGGAATGCACAAAAAGAGATAGGTACATCAAACGAAACAACACAGGGATCATATTACACACATGAAATCACACAAAAGAAAAATAAATAATGCAAAAGAATAGTAAGGCACATGTGAGTCAACCTAAAGAAGGTCGTCTTCATCCCAATCTCGGTTGGTATAAATGGAAGGCAAACAACTAGCCAAAGGGACAAGGAAAAGTAAATTACTAGGACAAGACTATATAATTCTTGCCCCCACTTAGTGCAAGACAAGAATGAGTCGAGATAGGTGATGAGAAAGAGCTCCTTGCATCAAAGAAAGTGATTTGCAATAAATGTATAACATGTAATAGTGATAATGTTATTATTCTACAACCATTACATGGTAAGAAGTGAAAGGCCATGCTATGAAATCAATCGATAACAATTATTGCCATCGAAGTGAAAGTTTATAAGGATTAATTTGAATGCACAACACTCATCAGTACTATGTCCAAGAGTTTTGTGGTATCGGCAATGTGGAACATTTGCATCTTTAGGATATAATCTTATCTTTTCTTTCATGGGTGGTAATGTTATAAGTTCTTTGTTTAGAAGGAGTTGTAATTTTCTTTCACTTTTAGGTGGTGGACGAGGTAATTTTAGTTTCTTTAACTTGTAAGTCCTTCTACACTTACTAGATTCACCAATTTCTCTTGGTGGATATAGGGCAAGAGGATCTGAGATGACCTTGTCTTCTTTATCATTTTCATTAGGAGGCATTGGTTGCTCTGTAGGAAGAACACTTATGTCAAGAGGAGGATCTAAGACAATCCTACCATCGTTACAGGGTATTGTTGTTTCTTTAGGAAGAAGAGTATTTATGTCGGGGGGAGCATCATAATATCCTAACCCTTTAGTATCTTCAATTGGTATTTTCTCTAGGAGTTGATGAATTTCATATTCACTTGTTGTATCATATCCTTGTTTGCTTAAGATCATAAATCCTTTTTCATATATATCTTCAAGGTTAATTGATGTATTGGTTACTTTGTTAACATAGAATGGTTGATTTTTTATTTGTTTAGAGGAGCTAGGTTCACCTATGGTAGAGAACTTAGGCTTAACTTGTGGCTTAATTTCAGGATGTAAAAGACCAAACATTTCAAGTTGTGTTGGTTGTTTCATGGATGGATGAAAGGATGCATTATTCTTGAGGTTGTTAAGGAAATCATCTATGAAGTTATTCATATTGTCATCATCTTCTCCAATGATGCCAACATCACAAGGAGGACATGCATTAGGGGTTGTGCGAGCATGAGTGAGCTCAATTTCATTAGGGTCATTGCCAAAAACATAACTTGAAACATCAACCAAAGAGAAAAAGGACTCCCACATATTGCTTAAATAGTTATCCATTTTTAGAATGTCAAATCTAAACATGGTAATTAATTGAAAATGAAGTGTTGTAGATGAAATTTTGAATTTTTAACAATGCACTGAAATGAAGCAATTTAAGCTAAATTCAATAAAATTGATGAAACAAAAAATCAAGAAACTAAAATAGGAAAGTAACAACATCAAATCAAAGTTAAAAAATGAGAATTTAATGTATAGAAAATGCATATCAGTAGCTAATAGGGACTCATTCACCAGTAAGGGCGAATGGGTCCTAGTTAGGTTTTCCTAAGATGTTTTTACTGATTTCAAAATGATTTTTAATGCCTTTTCAGATGCCAGAAGATGCAGGTTTGACCTAATCAGGGAATCATTCACCAGTAAGGGTGAATGGGTCCTAGTTAGGTATTTTAAAACTATTTTTTAATGATTTGCAAGCTTTCAGTAATGTCTTTTAGTTCCAGGTCTAAGGCAGTGAGTTTTAGTTTCATTTTTTTTCAAAATTGCAATGTGAAAATGCAATGAAAAGATGAATGCAAGGACCTATGTTGAAATGAAATTTTGTTTTGATTTTCAAATGCAAATAAATGAGGTATAAATGAGATGCACAATGATTGATTTTTTTATTTTTCTTTTAATATTTAGTGCTCGATACAAAAGAATGCAAATTTAAACTCTAAATGAGATGCAATTGTAAATGCAATGCAAGAAACCCTAAATGAGATCTTTATTCAATGCAAGTAAGATGAAAATGAATGTGAGATCTAACAATAGGATACAATAAAAGAATTCAAAATTAGAAAATTGCAATGTTCAATATGTCAGGTTCACCAAAATAATTGGTTGGGAAAAATTAGGGCTTATCAAGACCTAGATAAACCACTAGAAATTTTCACCCAAACAATCACCATAATTTATGCAATTATGAGAGTCAAAAGATGTAAATAACAATCAGAAATGATACCTAACTATTACAACAACTATGAGGGAAGTTTTTAGAGCTCAAAGAGGTGTGTACCTTATTGCAAGAAGCCTAATTTTAGGGCACAAAGGACTCATTCGCCTTTAGTGGTGAATGGATCCCTATTAAATTTTTTGATTATGGGAAAATAGGTTTTGATGGGACCCAAAACCCAGTACAAAATGATTTTGATAGGACTTGCAACCCACATTAAGGAAGGCAAGCTGTAGAAGAGATACAACACATACAATCAGCAGCTCAAAAGCAACTACAAAAGATGAAAACATGATTACAACAGCTACATCAACCAAACCAACAAGGGTCTGAGAACCCTTAACAACCTAGTTTTAAACAGGGACTAGAAACCCCTAATACAAAAAGAACCAGCCTGCATTTTCCAGGCATAAGCCAACCAACTGCCCATGGGAAACACCACAAAGCCAAAAGAGACCGCAAACTCGATGGTGTTGAGCACCATCAAACCCATAATAAAAAAAATCCAACACACCCACCACAATAGGGGCATTAGACACCACATGCAACCGCAGGAGCCCCAAAACTTTCTTGCAGCAACCACCAAGGAAGGTAGAAATACGTAAGAACTCATCCTCCAGGAAACACAAGCTCACTTGATACCAGAAATTCAACTCAACCTCCACCACTAAAGGAGAGATCTCCCCTCTACTAGAGAGGATATCACAGCCAACAAATCTGGCACAGCTTGTAAACTCCAACTCCCTCAACCTCCACCTCAATAGAATCAACAACTAAGAGAGTCAGATACCTTCACCTTCCAAATCCACCTCAAAAGGAAAGGAACCCACCTCCATAGGGTCTAAGGAGAAAGCCAATGTAGCAATAAGACAAGCAATAGTAGCATCCTTTGGAGACCACTACACCAGGAACAAGCTATGCACAAAAGGAAAAAAACTAGAAAATAGCCCACTAAGGCCGAAAAACAACTGGGGATTCAAGATTAGCATAAAAAGAGGCCCAGCCAAAAGCCACAAACCAAAAATAAAAGGAAACAAAAACTAGGAGAAAGAGAACCACCCAGCAAGGACCACACCCAAAAACATAGCAAATTTGCACCACCAAGAAAAACCAAAAAGGGGTGCCAATAAAATCAACCAAAGAGGACCCCAGCCAGCAACCAAAGACCTCTAAAAAGAGGACCCAAAGTTGAACACAAGTAACCCCGTCAAAGAGGCACACTTTTCTAGTAACAGGATCACCACAGTTCCAAAAAGGAACAAGACACCCAATTGAGCCAAAAGGAGAGTAAACAGAAACAGCTCCGCCCAGAGACAAGAGAAACAAAGAACCCAAATGAATAGAGAGGAACACATCAAAATCATCCTCCAATAGGCCTAAAGAACCCACACTAAAGGAACCACCAAGGCCACCACATGCATGAAGGAGATCCCAACCAAACCCCCATTGATAGAAGGGAACAAAGCCTCAGTTGAGAAACCAAGAGCACCCCACACAAGGAAAACAAGCGCACCCTCAAGGTAGCACACACCAGCAAAGGCTCCTATAGAGATGCAAGTGCCAACCCCAGAGAGCAAGGCAAGACCCCCACTCCACCTCCAGCGCACAGCACACGAAGTAGTCCCACTCCCGCTCGAAGCCCCATCTCCAATGACAGATAGGCCCAAAGCAGCAAAAGAAGGCAACCACAACCAAAACAACGAACAAAGTGAAGGCCCCAAAGTCACCCGCATAGAAAGAACTAGCACAACGCCTAGACAACACGCACCAAAACTGGCACTAGCTGAGACAAAAGCATTGTTCCCAGGAACAAAAAGGGCCATCACCCTGCACCATCTCTAGAGCTCTGCACCAGAAGCAGAGATGACCTTGTTGCAGAGAAAAAAGAGAGGCCCAACAACCCCAACAAAATCATCTGCATCCTCATCCTCCTCTGAATCTCCATCGACATCCTCCTCTGGATCTCCATCAGCATCTTCATCCTCCTCTGCATCCTCCTTTAGATCTCCATTGGCATCTTCCTCTGATTCTCCAACAACATCATTCAAACTTCTGCTCCCGCCTGAGCTCCTACACCCACTCTCGCTCAACGCCATTTTTATGAATTAGACTATTATAAGCATTCAAATTACCTATTTGTCATTGTTGTTGAAGCTTTATCAAATTACCTATTTGTCATTGTTGTTGAAGCTTTATCCCTATTAGAGTTTCTAAAGCTGAGATTTAGGTAATTTTCCTTGATGTAAACACTCTTAGATTCCTGGTTGTTAGTTCATGAAAACCTATACTTAATTTTGTATCTTCAATTCTTCGTTCTTGCACTTTAAATGACAACTTTTGTAACTTGACAACTTTGACAATTTTTCTCTAAACTTGCTCTCAACTTGATCTTTAACCTATAAATTTGAAAACACACATTCAAGGAGAGAAAAACTTGTTGATTTTTATTGAATAGGATTTTTCCTAAGTCAAACCGCTTATAGGTAATTAAACCAATTGATGAAATAAAGAAATTGAAGTATGAAACATGAAAGTATACAATATAGATACCTTGGATGTTGTCTTGTAACACAAATCTGCAATCTAACATGTAGTGGCCATGAAGAATGTAGATATTGATCCTTGAATATGATGTGAACAATGCTTGCAAATATATCTTCAATGCTACACTCACTTTCTTAGCTCAACAACATGCATGAATGCATTAAACCCTTGACATGATGATATGATCTTGAATTGTTGCAATAAACTCTTGATAATTTTCCTTGAAATTCCTTTGAAAGTGCTCTTGTAATTCTCTAATGCTTGTAAACTTGAATGGTTTGAGACTTAGAATGAATTGATAGGAGAAACAATGTGAACTAACCACTTATTTATAATAAATTAGGATATTAACCCCTAAATTCAATATACAATTAAGGCCGACATCATATCTGAAAATAAACATTATTAACTTCCTACCACAATGAAATTCAAAAAGGAGGTCCTCATTAAGGGAGGACCCGTTCACCACCTAGGGCGAATGGGTCTTGGCTCAGTTTTCCAAGACCTAACCCCAGAGGATGGAAAGATCACTAAAAACCCATTTAGAATCAACTGATAAAGGGGGGTCCTATAGAGGGAGGACCCATTCGCCACCTAGGGTGAATGGGTCCTAGCATCATTTTCCGGGACCCTAGTTTTTCCCAATTAAATGTTATGCAATTTGAATTATGGGTGTCAAGATAGATCTTCGAGAGATGTCATAAATAAGGTTTAAATTTGAAATAAAAGGGTTAACTAACTCCAATTAACCACAATTAACTAAGGGGACCCTATATAAATATGAAAGTGTGTTACAAACCTTTACAACACCTAAATAGGGTACACATTAGGTATATTTTATTAAAAGGGGCCCATTAGGCTTAATTCATTAAATAAACCCTAGAAAAGTGTGAAAGTGTGTTACAACACTTTACAACACTCTTGGAAAGGACAATTTAAGGTACATTTTAATTAAATAAGGACCTTAGAATGATTTGAATGTGTACAACACATTACAACACTATTCCAAGATACAATTAATTCAAATTTATATCAATTATCCAAATTAAGTTTCAAAATCCTTTTTTCGACACTACAATAGGATGAAAGTTCAAAGAAGTATCACATTTAAGGTCAAATTACCGATACAAATAAATTCAAATACTTTCAACTATTTTTTCATATTTGGTGTAGTTAGATTCATTCTAGCTAAGTTATATCTCAACCATATTTTTCAACTAGAAATGTTCACTAAATACATATGTAGCATAACATTCAAACCAATTTACCCAAAAAATTAAATTATTCATTTAATTATTATTTTCTTATAACTTTTACCAGTGTATATAATATTTAAAAAACTTAAAATACCCTTTTGCTCATCTATAAGTGTAATTTTCATTTTTTTATATTTTCATTATTCATTTTTTTTATAATGGAAAGAGATTTCTATTGATAGAAAAAATAGAATTACAGTGCTTTCCCAATGACCCAAGGGCATTTGATTTCATAGTATCTATCTGGCTTTTCTACCCACTCCACCCAAACACCCATCATAGAAAAACACCATCAAAAATTTCCCACATAGGGCCATGACATAGAATATATGGCACATTAGGCAACATTACAAACTTGACCACGTAGTGCCAAAGTACTTATATAGATAGAATTAACCACCCCTAAGTGCTAACCCTAAAAACCCATCGAAAATGACAGCCACTAGGGATACTACATTTACCAAAGATTTTTTTGAGTAAAGACCCAAAATTCATACCGCTAGTTGATGTAAACAGGGGAGGTCCTGCAACAACAATCCACACAAAACAATAATCCTTAAGTCACAAAAAACTCAAAGTTCTTTACTTTTCACCAAAACTACCTATTTCCTTATAGCATTAGGAACCCACTCAATCGGCTATAACTATTCAATGACCTTCTTTCAAACCAAGTCCTGACCAATTTCAAGGACCCGTCAAGGGACCTTTCAACATATCCCAAACACACAAAAGGTTTCTTTGTCACAACTCACTCAAATCAAGCTTTTAATGCCAATTAGACCTCCAAATAGGCCTCTTTTCCAAGGAGACTTGTCTCTAAACCTCTCACCAATCTTCTAAACCTCTTGGGAAGCACTCATCAAGTGTTCAAACCACTATTTTTACAATTTACTTGAAGAAACACTCATTCCATTTAGCCAAAACAACAAACCCTCTCTTTAAGTCGAGAAACTAGGGTTTTATTGAAAATATAACATACCACCCTCAATCAACCTTGTAACCACCTCAAACAGGTTTAATTAGGCTTTTAGAAACTCAAAACATGAACAAAACATGCTTCCCCAACAAGATTCTAACTTTGGCATATCAAAATCTCAAGATTTCATAAGGAAATCACCAATTCACTCTGTAGGCTTCATGCCCAACTTAACTCTTGACCTCCCCTACACAAAATCAACATTCACACCCCTTTTTACTGATGATGCAGACCCATTCCTCAAGCCACAATGATCACAGTATGAGGAATGGGTCAATTTTCCATTTCAATTGACTTGCAAACCCTTAAGACTGTGTATACAAACCGGTTCAAGAAAATAGTCTATAAAATGCATCAACTTCAATAAAAAACCTTTAAAGATGATTCAAATGAAACATACAACATTTTTCTATGCTATTTCAAAGCAAAATGAATCATTGAACTGTTGTACAGGTCGTACATTTCATGAAATAAGAAGAAAACTTAGAAATCTGGTAAAAATAGTGCTACTTCAATTGTTATTGTTTCAAATCTTCAAAAATCACTTACAACGATGCCTTCCTCTTATTTATGTTTTTTCTCCCTCTCAAATCAACTGTCTAACTTCCACAAATTGCCTTTTGAAAAGGCTTGACCATTGAGCTTCCTTTTTACAACTTTTTTCAATTTTGCAACATTGCACAATTAGCAAATTTTCACATTTTTGCATATTTTGAAGACTTGGCCCCCTTGACACCTAAATATCACCAAATAAGACTAATTACAATATTAAATGGTCTCACGGCCTTATTTTATGTAAAACATACCCAAAATCTAAAGCCTAGACAACAATTTCAAAAATTGACAACTTAACAATGGTGCCCCTGCACCACCAGTCCACACCCACCTCCAGAAGACCAGCCAAAACCCTGGAAGTGATGTTTATATCAATTCAATACCCTTCACCACCTTCCAAGAAGCCCTTCCCTGCAAGGAATTTCACTGTTGCAAGAAGGAGATAATTTGGGTGACAGATTATGTGCTTCAATCTCAATGAAGTCACTGGCCCTAGAAAGGCCATTTGTCGTTTGTTGCTTAGCAGCTGCACAAGTGTATCCATGCCTCCACACACCATTTTGCTCGCAGAGACATGAATGATAAACATCATCATGAGAAAAATGAAAAGGATTTGCCAAATTTAATCTTACCAACACCCACGAGCCACCTGAGGTAGTGCCAGATTGCATATTTTTATTATTATTTATATTTATATAGTTTACTTTTATTAAAAGTAGGTCATTGACACCAAAATATTTTTTTTTTCCTTTCTACAAAAAATACTAAAGCTTATTGAAAAAATTAAAAGCATATGATGCACTAAAGAATCTAGGTTCCATTTTAAGATTTTTTTTCTTGCTAATTTGTATAAGTAGTTAAAGAAAAACATCATGTCATGTTGAAACAATTATATTTATAGTATACAGAAATTTCAAGATTCGTTTATAAAAACATATTATCAAAATCAAGAAAAGTATAATCCATGTTATGAAGTTTCAAAATATAAATAAAAAATTAAAAAATTGAAAAAAACTAAAATTTATTAGATAAAGAGCAACATTATACTTAAATTCACTTTTCAATACTTTATCAAGAAATTAATTATAGTGTCAGTTTTATAAAAAAAAATACATTGAAATAAGTTTTTATTTTTTAAAAAAGAAACATTAAATACACTAAAAAATACACAATTTATTAGTTTAATTTAAATTTAAAAGATATACATCTCTCTATACTAATTTTAGATAAAAAGTTAGATTAGTGTTGATCATTCCCTTTATAAAAATGTGAGACAATTTTTAAATAGAACATGGTAATGCATGATATACACTAAGAAGAAGAATACAATTTTATAGCATTTTTTTTGTTAGAAAATATAACATAAGCCCAACATGTTTTATTGTTAAAAAAATAATAATATGATTCTAGATTTAGTGTGATTTAGGGTAGAGGATCCAATAGTTGTGCACCCTAATTTTGTACCTCTCAAATCATACATGAAAATTTTCATTCACTCCCAATTTTTTACAATAAATTATTTGACAATGGCCCTACTTATAACTAATGTTTTAGATCCACATCATAAAAAATAATTTCACATCAGCATATTTTTTTTTTACTTGTCGAAATAGAACCTCAAAAACGAGTAGAACAAAAGTTTTCCATTAATTCATTTTTTATTGGTTTATTGCATTTTAGATCTAAGAAATGCATTTCATTTAATTATGAGTTTTCATGATCATTACTAACAACTTTAAAGTCACAATTTTTAGTGATATACTATTCAAAATATTGAACATCAAATCAACAAATGTTATCACAACTATTCCAACATGTTCAACAACTAAATCATCTTGCTTTAAATATGTATCAGTCCCGATTCATGAATCATAGTAACATTTCTATCTAGAAAACTCTTACAAATAAAGATTGCATGTGCTAGCCTACTTTTTGACTTGACCACCTTAATAAAAGTGACACATGAATAAAGATCGCACATGAATAACATATTCAACTACTAGATCCTTTCCCCTTATAAATATATCAGTCCCCATTCATAAATTCTAGTATGTTTTGTATCTGAAAAAAACCCATGCAGATAAGGTTTGCATGTGCTAGCCTACTTTTTGGTTTGGCCATTTTATTAAGGGTGGCACATGAATAACATGCCTTTCTGACAGCAGAAAATGGAATGAATTCCCTTCAAGGACGGTGGACCAACTTTTCTATCATGCGCGTTATCTTTCCATAAAGAAAAATATAAAGTTTTAAAGGATAACATGCTGAGAAGAGTTGGAATATAATTGACTTCTGTCTTAGGAATAAAAAAACAAATCATTGATTTCAGCTTCTTTTTCTGGTTAATTCCAACTAATAATATGTATACGTTTCTTAAAACTAAACCTCATATTAATCAGGAAATGCCAGTATTAGTAAACTTCTCAGTGGGCGAATGACAGGGTATTCTAAGATTTTTAGCTGGGGAATGGTTTCATATAAATAATAATAATATTTATTATCACTGAATTTATTGGTCTCAACATCTACATGTGCCTACTCTTGAGATTCCTGAGATTGAGAGCAAATGAGGAAAGTCTCCTTCAGACTACCATAATTTTTTTTAAAGTATTAGTCATATAAGAAAAAGAGTAATTGTATTCCACGAAAATTATTGTGATGTTTAAATGTAGTGTTATTAGTCGATGACTCAATAGGTTACATATAGTGTGAGATTTGAGTTTAAAACAAGTTTCACATCTGTAAATCAGTTTAATAAGTTTCAACTGCTATCTAACTGTTGTTTAATGGTAAACCAACTCCCGTTTAACCATAAAAGACTCCAAAATCTCATTTATCACATAAAAGTCAGATAAATATTGATTTGACAACTGGATGGGAACATTTTATTTCCATTTGTAGTGTTTTTTTGTCAATTTGATGACAACTTTCTTTTTTCATTTGTATCGCTTTATGTTTTAAATTTGCATGCAAATATTTCATAATTAATAATACTTCATTTCTTTAAGGAAAAAATATAGATTTGTCTAAGTTTATTTTGTTCCATTATTTAGCATTTATTATTAATTGTTTAATCTAGCCACATGCAACTAGAATTTGGATGCACAAACACGTACTCTCTAACATATTAACATGCATATAGTTTTCTATCCACGTAATCCTTGAACTTTCTTTAGATGCAAGTACTAGTATTAAAATGATGGCAACTATGGATTGATATAATATGAAGAAAAATATATATTTCTAATATAAAATAAACAAGTGTTATATAATAAGTTTGATGTTATTTTAATGTGTTATATAATATGAAGGAAAACATCTATTTTAATATAAAATAAATAAATAAGTGGTGGATAATAAATTTTATGTTATTTTAATATATTTTGAAAAATAATTTTTAATTAAGTTATGTGTTAATATTCTATTAAGTTGTATGTTTTGAGTATTATAAATTGTGTTTCAAACAAAAGTTATATTTAACACGTTTAATATTCTTTAAAGAAAAACATAAATAATAATTAAAAAATAATGTAAAAATGAATTTGTATTTGTTGGGTGTAGCATGTGTTGCATGATCATACTATGTTGGGTTGTCTTTCATTTGCAATAGAAATAATGTTTCTAGTGCATATGCTTCTATATTTTCTATACATGCTTTTATATTTGCTAACAATTAATTATAACTGATTAAAATAAGTAATAATGTATCATTAATTATAATTAGCATATAACTAGACATGTAGGAATATTATTTATAAAAAGGATTTTTATGTATATATAAAGAGAAGCAAGAAATTTATAGTGTATCATCCAACAATGTGTCATTTGAGAGCATGTTAACATCCTAAGAGAACTTAGCAACCTCACTTAACCAACACACTAAGAAAAACTAATGTCTCAACTTTAAAATTCATAAAAATATGAAACAATAATTTAAATGTTTGAGTGATGCACTTGTCTAGAATTGAAGCATTCACTATCCATAAATGATAAGCATATATTTATGATTAAATGTGTCTTCTTTTCAAGAAATGTCATTGTTTGAAACAAATCTATAATCTCCATAAAAAATTTAAATTTAATATGACTTTATCTTTTTTTTAATTTAGATAATGTATTGTCTAATTACAACTAGTTTATATTAAATATTATATTTACATACCACCTCTAAAAGTTGGTTCTAAACATGTTAGTAGAGACAAATCATATTTATATCTATATGAAACAATGGAAAATAGGTTAGGGGAAAAGGGGGTTCACCAAAATGATAATAGATAGGCCTATTCCCCTTTATTTCATTAGTAAATGAGATCCACACAATAAAATTATTATCAACCCTTAGGTGAATCAAGTCAAAGTGTGAAAAGATCTCCTTTCTGTGTCAAGACGGGGCTCCTGGTCAAACAACACTTTGGGGAGAAAAACTAAAAAATAGTAAATCAACACCAAAATGCAATCTAACACTTGGAATGGCAAGATTAAACTCAATATTGACAAAACCAAAAAATAAAATACAAATTAGAGAGAGGCAAATCCAATACATTTCACCAAAAGTCAGTTTCTGAAGCTAATTTGAGACTCATTCGCCCAAGGGTGAATGGGTCCTTAGTTAGGGTTTGTCTACAACTTTCGGTAGCCTCTGCTACATATCTAAATCTTCCAATTTTCCTAGGTTTTAGGTTCAAAAATCTGGAAATAAATTATGTAAGTTAGTTCCATGAGATGACAACTTTTATGATAAGTTTTGTAATTTTGAGAAGTTCTCCAAATTTTCTCTTCAAGAGATCTTCAAGATTTCTTCCACCTAAATTTGCAATCACAAATCAAGAGGGAAAAATGTTTTATTTTTGGTGAATGGGGCTTTGCATTGGTCAAACCTCATTTTGGTAATTAAACCTTGAAATGAAATAAAATGGCATGAAAGGAATGATGAATGAACAACTCAACATCACAACTCACCAAACCCTTGAATAAACCTTGGAATGTAAATCTACAACTTGCATGAAATGGCTTCAATGGATGTGGATCTTGACACTTGAACCTTAACTTGATATAATGCTTTGAATGCTTGAATGGATCTTCAAACCTACATCACCATATTAGCTCCAATAACATGCATGATACAAGAAGACTTTGATGTGACAATTGGATCTTAATTTCTACAATAAATCTTCAATAAATCTTCCTTTGAATGCCTTGAATTTCTCTTGAAATCTAAATTTAGCTCTTGAAAACATGCATGAAAACTCTTAGATGAAACATAGTGAAATAATATTATATTTATAGGTATGTATCATCAATTTTCTAAAATTCAAATATCACAAGCCAACATCTAAATACAAATTTGAAAACATTAAAATACTATCAAAAACATAATTTAAATTTAGGTCCTAGGTCTAAGGGAGGGCCCATTCACCCATGGGCGTATGGGTCCTAGGTCCCTAAACCTAGGACACACATTGCTCAATGAGATGTGCTATGTTAAGGCATTAATGAATGTTGGATTTCCTCTTCTAAAAATGTATTAAAATGGGCTTAGAAAATGAATTAAGGGGCCAATTAAGGAAAATTAAGCTCAATTAAAATTAAAGGAGCCCTAAATAAGTGTGAAAATGTAAATAAGTACATTTTACAACACTAAAATAAGGCATAATTAAGTCCAAATTAACTAGGAGGACCCAAAAAAGTGTGAAAATATAAAAAGGATAGATTTTTCTACACTACATTTAGGCCCCACTCTACTGAGAGGATGACCTTGCGTCAAACTCATACTAAAGTAGACATTCAAAATATAGGTATGCAACAACAACAAGATTACTTAATCATACAACATCAAATACTAGAAAGAAAAGTAAACAAAAAAAGGAAGATTAATCCTTGGTTGTCCAATGCAATGTGGAACACACCTCAACTATTTGTCCAAAAGGGTAGATCAAGCCTTAACTATCCAAAATGATGTGGAACACATCTCAGTTGTTTTTCCAACAATGTTCACAAGCAGAATGTGATGTCCACTATGCAAACAACAATGCATGCTCACTCTGGGCTAATGGAACCTTAGGTTGTCCACTAGGTGAGCCCTCAAAAATTGGCTAAGTGAGAAAGTCATGCTAGGTCTATAAGCTCTCACTATACTAACCATACTAAAGCTATCCCTCTGATAACCCCGATAAGTCACCACAAAACAAAACAAAAACTTTGAGCTTCACAAGGTTAACCAGTTGTATTATGCTAAAAACTTATGAACAAAATAAAAATAAAGTATGTTCAAATGTATTTTGCTTAGTTCATGCAAGGTATCCTCTTAGGGAACATCATGCCTAATGTCTCCAAGAGAGGACAAATCAAGGATAAAATATTCACAACCTAGGGAATGCAACACGTAGCATCACCACTAAGAGAAAAGTTGTATGCCAAGAAATATCACTCTTGGAGGACATCAAATCCAATGACACCGCCATGAAAAGGATGCATCACAAGAAGAAAGAAAATCATAGAATGAAACATAAGGAATTTCAAAATTTTCAAAAATAATAATTCCATTGTATGCCCCCAATTTAAAGAAATTTCTAGCACCATTGTGAGAAATTTACTTTAAAGTAGCAAATAATCAATCCTAACCAATAAAGAGATATGAGAGCTTATTCAGAAAGCCCTATGTCAAGTCATATGTTTCTGAATGAAGCTACGTCATGAAAAAGAGGGAGGGGTTTCCCCCAAAATGAAATACCAAACACATAAGAGATCCATGGATTCAAGGTCAGTATGTCTTTGCTACAATGTTGTTATCGAGCTCGAAAACGTCATCATTTCCCAAATACTCACAGAACAAGAAGAATGACACATAAAGAGCGAAAACAAATAAAAATACTTTTGGGTCAACATGGAAGAGACCTAAATGTCTCAATGACTTGCATCATCCCCAAAAAGAAAACACAAGACAAAAGAAAAGATATTTTTTTATGACTTATAGATGAATGCTCATGAAGAGAGTGATACATCAAACAAAACTATACGAGGAATCACATTATGCACATACAATCACACAAATAAAAAGACTAGTAAGGAACATGCGAGAAAACCTATAGTAGGTCATCTACATCCCAATCTTGATCACTAAATGTGAAAGGAAGATAACTAGCCAAAGGGACAACATCAAGTGCCAAACTAGGACAAGCACCAAGTTCAACACTCTCATTATGAGGATCATCCTTTAAGCTCATACAAGATGAAAACAATGAATTCAACTCATTATGGACTTGTTCATCAATCTTTACAATTTCATCATCATCCAAGTTAATCACAATAGGAGGTCTAATAATAATATCCATAGAAGTTTGTTCATGTTGCAACGATGGTGGAGAGGTATCATGCATTGCTTGAGACAAGTTTGGATTTTTGTTTTCTATGTTGTTCTTTTCTTATTTTTCTTGTAATGAACAATCAATAGCATGACATCTATGCCTATGGTCTCTAGTATTTTAGTTTCTTTTCATTCGCTTTTCAAGTTGCAATTGTGTAGGAGTGGGTTTTTCAACCATAGGTTTCTTTTCTTCAAGCTTAAAGGAAGAACGAAAGGAACCATGGGAGGTTGTTCAACCACTTTCTCTTTAGCTTTATAAAAAAAAATTACTTTAGGAGACACAAAGGATTTTTTTTATTATCTCATGGTCTCATATGAAATAGAGGGAAGATTTTAATAGGCTATTCTTGGTTACTTGGTGTTAGAAAACCAAGATCACCTACATGCAAGATGGATACCTGTCACATGCAAAATATATGAAGAACCAAAGAAGATGTTATGTAAACCTCTCAATAAAAATGCATTAAGAGAATCAATGATTACAAAAGAGATCAATCCTTATGAAGGAGATCAAGAAACCATAAATGAAACCCTAGTGTGCACACTTAATAATTAATAATTAATTAATTATTAATGTGCCTAATGTTTAGCTTAAGTAACAAAGAGGAATAAGTGACTTAATTAATTAATCAATATGATATAATTAATTAAGCATTATAACTTATTACTCTAACACCCCCCTTTAAGATGAACTTAGGAAGAAGCTAAAACACTAGAATAAGATGCATGAAAGCAAAGATGGGTCCCGAAAACTAGGCCTGATCAGGTACCCATTTACAAATGCAAGAAAGAGTAAGAGAAGGAAAAACCCAGTGGGACAAAACCCCCCTTACAATGAGATGACATGCTGTAAAGAAGCACTGGAAGAACTCTGTAGAGTAACACTGGAACTTGATATTGGCAAGCAAGGAAATATTCTTCTATATACTACTGAAACTGGATGAGAGTCACTGACTGACTCAAGGAATCATGATAAAGCAACAGAAGACTCGATGCCATGGAACACTCAAAAAATCCAAATGGGAACAACTATGGAATCTATGAAGAGCAAGCAATTATTGAATGATGTATTACTGAAAATGAAGTGCAAAGATGCAAGATGCACTCTCCCAACTGCCAAAACATCCAAGTAATCGCCAAATAACCCATTGGGCCAAATTTGGACTAAGTGATAAACTTGAGATAGATACAAAAAAAGTGCATAGACAGCAACCTAGAGCTCCTCAATACCTTTCCAATGCTTCAAACGAGGCAAAAAACAGAGATCGTGGAAAAAAGTTATGAGCTCAGAAGTATAAAAAGTACATCTGAATTCAAATAGCAATAAATGTAGTTAAACAGAACAATACTATAAAATAAACTGCACCAAATGAAAGTGCTTGGAACCAGCTTTTCGGCGATATCTCATTTGCCTGATTTTGATACCGTATGCCCAAGTTATGACCAAAAGAAAAAAACTGTTTCTTTAGGGCAAACTGGGGTTAGGAGGGGGCATATGAGGGCCGTACGGGTGCTGACGTCATGCTAACATCAGCGGTTCAAGAGCATAAAATTGACGGCCGTCTGGCCGTCACCGCAAAAAAATTGGCCCCCCTGTAAAATGAAAAAAAATTGGGCCCCTGGTCCTGTGCGCGACCAAGGGCTGGCAGGCTGGTGCGAGGGTAGATCCCCTGGTTCTCCATAGAACCGCCGCTGCTGATGGGGGCCCGCGAGGGCTGGCTCGGTCCGGCAGTGAGTTGGTGGCTACCACCCAATGGCCGCTACTCCTGGTGGCCACCGAGTGGCGCAGCGATGGCCGCCTGCCTTCTATGCGGGCGGCGCACAAAATGTTTAAAAATTTCAATTTTTTTTATATTTTTTTGAAATTTTTCAAAAAAATGTGCCTCGATCTACGTGCTGGGGAGGTCGTATGGCCCCCCAGACAAAAAAAAAATTCCTCCCAAATCAACTGCACCAAAATGGACCATTTGATGGCATTTCTAGGGTTTTTGGACGCTGCGATCGTGATGGCGACGTCTGTTTGAGCCCATAGTGTCCCGAAAAGACGGCTACCCCTAGATCTTGCAGAAAAGATGCCTATGGAAACCCTTGCACTTGAAACTCACAGAGAGGCCATATCTTCAGATCATGAACAAGCAGCTGCAGGTCTGGAGCTTTGATACCATGTTAGAAAACCAAGATCACCTGCATTCAAGATGGATACCTGTCACATGCAAAAGATATGAAGAATCAAATAAGATGTTCTGTAAACCTCTCAGTAAAAATGCATTAAGAGAATCAATGATTACAAAAGAGATCAATCCTTATGAAGGAGATCAAGAAACCCTAAAAGGGAAACCCTAAATGAAACCCTAGTGTGCACACTTAATAATTAATAATTAATTAATTATTAATGTGCCTAATGTTTAGCTTAAGTAACAAAGAGGAATAAGTGACTTAATTAATTATTCAATATGATATAATTAATTAAGCATAATAACTTAGTACTCTAACACTTGGGAGGGCTTTTGGTTCAATCATGGTTTCATCAAGAATAGGAGGCTCAATCATGGGTTAAGTCATATTGGTAAGAGATAATTCTACTATGTGCTTTTCCTTAAAATTTGGATAATATTTAAAAAATAATTCCTCATAGGGTCTAATAGGTTCAATAGGCTCAAGCCAAAAGAAATCCAGTGAGAATTTCCATTGAGAAGACACGAGATTAAAGCCACTATGATGCACAATAAAGATCTCATTGCCAAATGCAAACTTTAAACATCTATGCACAACCAATGGGATGGCATACATAGAACGAAGCCATGGATAGCCTAACTTCACATGAAATTGGTTTGAAGTTGAGATGATGGTGAATAAGACATTTAATTCTTTCGGTCCAACTTTTAAAGGGATATTTATCGAACCAATCATAGGGCAAGAAAAACCATTATGCATCTTGATCTATTATTTTGATTTTTTGTATATATCTTGATAAAGTTCATGCACAAATAATAATTTTTTAGTGATCACGTTCTCTACACAAACAAGATCAATTAATATCCCATTAATAGGCTTTTCATTGATTCTTTCAACTATGTAAAGAAGACCATTAGGTGCATATTTAAGTATGTCTTGTTGTGAGAAAGAAATGTCAAGCGGCATCTTAGTTAGGCCCTTATGAGGTTTAGCATCAATAAATCCAACCAAACCATCCATAAGGTTGTTCTCATTGTCTTTCATTTTTTCATCATTTGTGTCAACATTCATCACAACATTCTTTGTTTCACTAGCTTTGACAAAGGAAATGTTATGATTAGGCATAAGATTGGTAAAGATTTACAAGTTTTGATTAGGAGGAGCTACAAACTTATTACCTTGATCGTTAACACCACTGATTTGAATATGATTAGAATCAATGAGGTCTTACACAAGATGTTTAATACGCTTACAATGTTATATATTGTAGTGTAGAAAAATGTACATCCCTTTACATTTTCACACCTAATTTAGAATTAATATTAAAATGAACTTAATTATTCCTTAATTTAGTGTTGTAATATGTATTTTACATGTTCACATTAAATTTAGGGTCCTATTAATATTAAAATGGACTTAATTGTGCCTTATTTTTAGTGTTGTAAAGTGTACCTCTTTACAGTTTCACACTTATTTAGGGATCCCTTAGTTAATTAAGCTTAATTTTCTTTAATTGGCCCCTTTAATTCAAATCCAAGCCTAATTAATTGCATTTTCTAAAGAGGAAACCCGACATTCATCAATAACTAAACATAACACTTCTCATTGAGCAATATGTTTCCTAGGTGAGTGACCTAGGACCCATTCACCCATGAGCGAATGGGTCCTCACTTAGACCTAGGACCTAAATTTAAATTATGTTTTTGGCGGTATTTTAACATATTCAAATCTATATTCACATTTCAGCTTGTGTTATTTGAATTTCGGTAAATTAATGTTACATACAGGTATAAATACAAGGTATTTCACTATATTTCACCTAGAAATTTGATCTAAGAAATCTAGAAAATTTTATGATAAATTTTATGAGATCAAGAGCATTTCAAGATCAATTCAAGGAAATCAAGAGTAGATTTATTGAAGAATTATTGCAGCAATCAAGATCCAATTGTCATATCAAGTCTTCTTGCATCATGCATGTTTTTGGAGCTAATATGATGATGTAGGTTTCATGATCCATTCAAGCATTCAAGGCATTGTTTCAAATCAAGATTCAAGGTTCAAGATCCACATCCATTCAAGTAATTTCATCCAAGCTGCAAATATACATTCCAAGGTTCATCCAAGGGTTTGGTGAGTTGTGACATTGAGTTGTTCATTCATCATTCCTTTCATGAGCCATGTCAAAGTCATCATGCATCATTTTTTTTTGAGCTAACATTTGTGATGTAGGATTTCATGATTCAAGCAAGCATTCAATTCAAGATCCACAACATTCAAGCAAGAGTCAAGATCTACATCCATTTGATTCATTTCATACATGTTTGCAACACTTTATTGCTAGGGTTTGGTGAGTTGTAACATTACATCTTTTTCATCCATCATTCCTTCATTTCTTTACAAGGTTTGATTACTAAAACGGGGTTTGACCAAGGAAAATTCCTTTCTACTAACAAAACAACATTTTTTCCTCTCTTTTGTGCATCATTTGTAGACCTAGGTTGAAGGTGTATTGAAGACAAAGATTGGAAATAATTTGTCAAGTGTTCAATGTTTTCAAAGTTATCACATCATCTAAAAAATCATTGGAAGACCTCTACATAGCAGAATTCAGCAATTCAGACCTGAAGATCAAGTTGAGAAGATTAAGCAGAGATTGAAAAGGAGATTCAAGTCCTAATTTTCTTGAAAATTCAAACTAGACTGATACACCACTTCTGGTGTATAAGTCACAGTATAGTGAAAGTTGTAGTTTTCAAGTGTTCTAGACATATCTATACTAGATCTTTATTCCTGCCCAAAAACCCTAATCTGGGACTAAATCACCCAGATTGGTGTATGAGTCCCAACAAACATTAATTTTAGTATTTTCAAAATTACAAATCTCCACTCAAGCTTCAACAGGTTTCTAGGTGCCCCTCTATGCTTTTCCATATTGTTGTTTTGTTTTACATTCATTTTTAAGTCTTTTATTCAAGTCTTAAATATCATTAATTTCCATTATTAGGTCTTACATATTACTAGTATTTCCAAGCCCTAGCTTGGTGGTGAACCCCTTTTCAGTCCTTTATCATACCCTAGGATACCTTATTGTCAAATCTCTTTCCCCCTTTACATCCTTGTATTGAGATCTCTAAGGTTTCCTTGAGTGTAGAAAGTGTGAAATAGGAACCCTATCCCTTGTGCTCCATCTCCTCAAAGGTGGGTCACCCTATTTCCATTGCCACAATAAGGTAAAATTGATAATGTAATATTAGATGAATTTTCAATGAAAGGATAACCTAGAATACATAACAATTAATTGGGTTAATTGATGTCTTATGATGTTTCTCTTGATTATGAAGGTTGATATAATGGGCTTAGTATTATACCATGAAGTTGGTTGTATGGTATAGCATTTATATATTCCTTACCAATATATACTTTAAAATCTTATATGCCTAGAGGTAAAATTGATAATACAATAATTAGATAAATTTTCAATGAACTAGTATCCTAAGATAATTAGGTGATTAATTGGGATAGTTAATGTCATTTGAATTTATCATATGAATATTGAAGGATAAATGCCTTGTAATATTGTGATGGTTAGGAATACTGAAAATTATGTTTAATTTAAAATAATATAATATTGTTAGATATTAATATTATGTATAGATATATAATGATAGTTGGATTATGAACATATACTTAGTTGGTTGTTTAATTATGTTTCTTTGGCTATGATTATTATTCAACATATTGAAGTGTGAAATTGAGTGCATATGTATTTTTCCATGGCCTATGGAATTAGATATCTCTTAAGAACCCAATGTGATTAAACCATCAAACTATGATCATATTCCATATAGATGGACTATATTCTCATTTATGATGTGTTTAATTTTTAATGTGTGTTTGTGACTTTTTATTAAAGTCATGTAATCCCTAGGATGTGAGTTGGTGTCATATATGGAAAATTTTGGATGCTTTCTTTTATGGGTTTTAGATGGCCTTAAGAAACTTATATCAAAGTGTTTTCATGGTTTTTGGTGACCTATGGTAAGTAACCATGTGTATGGAGTTCATTTAAACTCCAAACTTGGTCAAGGGCTTTGATGTGACCTCTCTAAATGACCCATTGAAAGAAGTGGAAAAAATTAGACATTGGGATGGGAGAAATGAACTTATATTATCTCATTCCCAATATTGTATGCTCATTTATGAGCTTGGAGAAGCCCACAAATAACTCTCACATGTGTGAGCCTACTTTATAAGAGATCATGGGAAGAATGTCCAAGTGCACTCATCATCTCCCAAAATGTCTCACACATGTATGAGAATTTGTGGGAGAGTGTGCTTGAGGGAGGAATGAGAGAGTAAAAGTGTCACTCCCTCATTCATGGACCTCAAATTAGGGTTTTTTGCTTACTCCCACTCAAGAATGAGAAAAGGGGGATTTATGGGAGGAGGATTTTTTTTTCTTTTTTTTGGGAGATTTTTTTGCACATGTTGATTTTGGAAGTTCTTGGATTGGATTGGGAAGGGATTGGAAGGATTTGGAATCGAAGATGATCTCAAATAATCCTCTACATTTTTTAAGAGCTCAAGGAGGTAGGCCTTCTTGGCTTCTTGATTAATTTTTTTCAAGGCATGTGAAGGATATTTAAGGCTTGTGTGTTGATTTCTATTTTTTTATTATGTTTATTCATGTATTTTATGTTGCAAATGTGGGATGGGTGTTAGGTATAAACTTACCTTTATGGGAAAATCATCCCTAGCTTATTTGTATGATAAGTGTGGGAATTTTTGAGTGATGTGTTTATGATGTTGTGTTTTTGTTTATGAGTGAAATGGGTTAAGGGTTACATATGTGTACATTGTTATGTTGGGATTATTTATGGTATTTGTAAATGGTTGTATGTGTATGTCTGTAATATAGATTTTAAGGAAATATCCTAGGTCAAGGTGACCTATGAGTAGGTCAACGGTTGGGAGGTTAGCTCCCCATTTTGACA
>VDFB02169772.1:0-24079 GCA_007258455.2 Sequoia sempervirens | reverse complement strand
TCTTCTTAGGAGGTTCTTGATAGATGTTGTCAAGATCATCAAAATTTACCTGATATGAAGGTCTTCTTTTGACCCTTCCTAAGGAGTTCTCAAGCCAAGACACGGTAGTATCTTTACTAACTCCTTTAGGAGGTACAATTGCAATTTCTTCATCATCTTCTATATCAAGATCAATGTGAATTCGGTGACTTAAACTCCATCAAAGGTACAGAACATGTGTTGAAGGTGGCTCTCGCCCATTCCGGGAGGTATGAGCTCGTCAGGAGGAACTTCTGAATCAACTGTAGGCTGTTCCCGTATGACTATGCCTGAGAAATCCAACCTTCTCTTTACATTTTTATTTGATCTACATCCTTTGACGCCATCTTGAGATTGACTTTTACCCTTTCCTTTTGACTGTGCTGTAGAAGAAGAGAGAATTATCCTTGGCAGCTCTGCTACTGGAATAGAGTTCTTCCTTTTGAGAACTAAGAAAACCTTACTATACTCAATGACTTGTCTTGTTCTGTCTTCAACTGAAAGAGATTCCTTGTTTTCCCAATTAACTTGTGGAAGAGGCTAATCCTCGATTCTTTTCTGAGTGTACATTGGTAGAAGCACATCTTCATCATCATCGGAGAGCCCTTCTATATCTTCATTTAAACAGTCTTTCATCTGATGGAGAGTCAGCCTGCTATAACTACGCCTTCTTACTTCAAACTCATCTGCACAGTTAGCCCAAAAATCTTCAAGTGCGGGTATGTGATTGTAGTTCTTTTCCAACCGGCCAGCGTAGACACCATGAGGATCAAATGACCGCCTCTCGCTGTAGGATTTGAGACCGAATTTATCTAACTCTTCTCCAATTGTCCTAGCATCTATAGCAGTCCTGCATGTATAAATACCCAACCCTAATGGAAAGTGAAGAGAGGGTTTCTTTCTATTTCTCAAGACTGTATGGACACCATGAGCTTGCCTCAAGAATTCCATGAAGATAACCTCATCTGATGGATACCTTGGCAACATGAGCGGGGCACCTGAATAACCATAAACCCTGAGATAGGTAAAGGTAGGAAACTGTATAAACCAATCCGCCCATTCCGCCATTGCTGCCCTAGCAACTTAAGAGATGCGGACGTGCAATTCATTGTCTAAGTCACGCACTGTGTACATCAAGAATGCCTCGTTCACCCTTTTGTAGTGGTGCAACGACTTTGTGAATTCCAACTGGGGATAATAGTTATATATGTGTTGAACGCTCAATGATCCCTCGGTGTTCAATCCTCTGAATTGACCTTGATAGGCCACCAGGTAGACTAGATATGACACCATGTGGAATACATGAAACTGGAAATATTCTGTTATTTGCTAATGTAGGCAATCACTAATCAAAGTAGGCCAATCATAAAACTCGGTTTTCTTCATGATGTGAGGTATGGCATAAAACATCCAAGGTTGGAACTTGGTGGCATCTTCAGAACCAGTGACCCTGTTGAGCAAAGTGATGATGATGGCAACCTCGTCCTTGAACTCCCCTCGCCCGACATTCTTGGGCAATGTCTTATGTTTTTCCTTCATCCATCTCTGTGCAATCTTCTTGCTGTATTTGTCTTTATGCATATTCCACATCTTTTCACATTCATCCCTTGAAAGAGTTACGCTTTCAGGCCATGGGGGAATGGAAAAACACCTTTCGACCATATCAGGCTTTAGACTGCAAATCAACCTACCATCCGCTGACTGGATCTCCCTAGTAGCCGGGTTGTAATGCTTAATGCAAGCCGACACAACTCAAGGCCTTCCAACCGACATAAAGAATAGATGCCGCCATGCAGAGTCCGTAATGCAATCTGTGTTCTGATTGAAGTGTTGCCTCGCCTAAGGGATGCAGAGATCGAACACTAACTGGATATGATGCAAGTCTATTCCTACCGCTTTGATGTAATTGTGAAAAGTGCTGATTCGACTTGAAAACATTAGGAGTGTACTCCATTTTCGAAAACTCTCAAGAATGATCAGAACTCACTCGCTCAAACAAGTCTTGGAACAATTTCTCATTTTAGAATGTCATTTTGTGCTTCCAAATCCGGGACGCACTTTTGAGAAATTTTCTGAGATATGGGTTTTGTTCAGAATATCAATGCAAGACAACCCAGATCGTCCGTTTTTGAAAATCTTGAATTTTGCCCGAAAAAGCAGCAAACCCTAATTTCTTCAATTTTTCCCCGAAAAAGCCGCATCCGGTTTTGTTCGTAATATCGCTAGAAATGGACCCAAATGATTGATTTGGTAAAACTTTGACGTTTGATTGAAAAAGCAGCCAATCCTAGGTTTTTGGAAAAAGCTGCGATATGGGTTTTCTTCAGAAGACTGATTGGAAAGGACCCAGATGGTTGAATTTTGAATGCACTGAGGTTTTCACTGACATGCAAGATAAAAGCACTTGCTGCAACTTGATGAAGTTCTTGAAAAATTCTTCAGAAGATAGAGGCAAAATGACCCAGATGACTGAAAAATTGAAAGCCTTGGCCTTCTGTTTGAAAAATTTGATCTTTTGGAACAAAAAGCTTGAAAGAACAAGGGTTTATGCTTGCTGGTCTGAAAAATCTGATGTAAAACCAGCAACTATGGATTCTTGAATCACAAAAATTCTTCAAACTTGCTGCTCCAACTTTCTCCTCTGGATGCTACCTGCAAAAATAATGAAAAATACATTGAAAAGAAGAGTTAAATAGACTTAGGTTTTGATTTAGGTTTTGCTTTTTTCTGCTTTTATTCCAAAAACCCTAAATCTCATCTCCTCTCAGTTTGGACGCCATCTTCTTCCTTTGCAAATTTTGAAATTTTGAAAACTTCCAAAAATCTTCTAAGGCATGGAAATTTGGGCGCCTTTCTCCAAGAGGGGCGCTCAACTTCACCAGACTTAGTCAAAATTTCCACTTTTTCAACTTTCCTCCATTTTGACATGCCACTTCACCTCTGATTTCTCGTTGACTGATCGACCCGACAGGCGAGCTGAGTGGTTCACTGCGGAGCCTGACTGATTCTGAAAAGGACGTTCTGGAGACACCTCCTGCTAAAAACTTGATTTCGACCTCCGAATTCACGGGAGGCTTTTCCTTCTAGGGGCGCCCAACTTCTTCAGTGTTAGCCATTTTTCTAATTTCCAAGTTCTTCATTAACCTCTCTTCCACAGATGATCTTGTTAAATCTTGAGCTCCGGGCGTCGGATTGCTGAATGTTTGTGCTCATCGCGAAGCTGACGGAGAATGAAGAGGAGTCCTCTGGAGACACTTTTGTCAAAAAGTGGATTTTTACCCTTCAAAAGGTTGGGCGCCTATCTTGACTGGGGGCGCCCAGTTTACCAACACTTAGTTTATTTTTTTGATTTTTTCACTTTTGCTTTGAATTTCTCTTTTCACCTCTCATCGGACCCTCTGTTCAGCCCTTTGAATCTGATGACTGCGAGCTCCGTTTGTCATGCTGAATAGCTCACCGGAAAGCCAGTTGAATTCTGAAGACATCCCGTTGTAACTTCGACTGCAAGTTCATCTGTTTGCACCCTTGAAAAGTTGGGCGCCTTTCTTCAACTAGGGTGCCCAGTTTCTCCAGACTTAGAAAAATTCTCAATTCAATCTTCTTCAAGTTTCAGATCTTCATTTTATACCTTCTACTTTGACTTGAATTTGCTGGAGACTGGATCGTCGGATGCTCTGACGGGGATATCCATCGCGAAGCTGACTGAAAACTGAGCAACTTCCATTTGAGATCCAAACCCTAATTCACTCATCTGGTGACCTAAAAAGGTGGGCGCCTTTCTTCAACAGGGGCGCCCAAACTCAGCAGACTTAGAAAATTTTCATGACTTTTCACTTTCCTTCCTCGATCCTCGTGCATGTTCATCATTTTACCTTCTGCCGGAAGTTTGAATGCTAACATTGACGGCTGGCAGTCAGATGACCTCCATTGATGACCTCGGAACTCCAGATATGCTTCTGAAAAAGCTAAATAGACCCAGTAGGGCAAAACTGATTATTTTAAGATTCTGACTGCACCAGCCTGATACGGACACATTTTGAGCCAATCAAAATCAGTTCGGACCCTGTCGGACCAACTTTCTATCTTTAGAAATTTTCTATTTTTAGAAAATTTTGCCAGTATCCGTTTCAAAAGAAACCCAGAAAAACCCAGAAAACGTTACTATTTCGAGAAAATTTCTAAAAATAGCAGTTTTCCTAAAATTTAGGGATGAAAAACTGAGATCTGGGTTTTGTAGATTAAGCTACTCTTAACAGAGCCAGATCGTCAGAATTTGAAAATTTTGCATTTTAACCCCTCATGCAAGACATGTACACCCAAATTTTGACCTTTTTGACTGATTTAACAAGACTTCTACTCATTTATTCAAAATGTCTAAGTGTGACAAAAATTTTAATTTTGGGGTACAACAAATTGCATGCTTTTTGGTTGATTTTTCATTGCATGTAGTGCAATTTAAATGAAGGTGTCCTTAATCTTCTATGCCAAATCTCATTTGAATCAAAGGTGTCAAGGGTAAGGGCTTGTTTGACTTCAGTGCATAGTTTGTAAAGGTACCCTTGTCTCACACCTATGATTTGGGCTTTCTTGATTGTTTAGTTCTTAGGCCATGCTAGAACTTTCCCATCCATAAAGGTAACTCTATAACCATTGTCTTCAAGGGTAGAGATGGATATAAGATTCCTTTTTATTCCAGGTACAAATAAGACCCCAGGTAGTTGAAGAGAGAGACTAGATTTCAATGTGATGGAGCAAGTTACAACCCCTTTTACTTGATGTGTAGAGTCATCCCCAATTGTGACATCTTCATCAGATTCTTCAGTCATAGTGTCTAAGTGTTCTCTAAAGCCTGTGATGTGCCTCGAAGAACCACTATCAATCACCCAGTTGTTGATATTGTTAGATACTTGACTAGATAAGGCTGAATAGAACACAAAGTTTTCAGATTCATGATCTGAATTTGACTTCCTACTTTGGCAAACGATGCTTGTTGCTTAGATCTGTCAGGGCACTTCATTGCATAGTGGCCATATTGATCACATCTAAAGCATTGTACTTGAGAGATGTCTTTCTTTTTAGAGGATCCCTTTCCATTGGAATTTCTCTTTCTTTTAAAAGATCCTTTCTTGTAGGAGTTTTTCTTATTCCTTTTATTAGACGATGTGTTGAGTACATGAATATCTTCATCTACGTTTTTCTGTTTGTTTTCTTTTGAGGAGAGCCTTGTTTCTTCTTGAAGGCAGTCAGTTCTTAGCCTGTCAAACTTAGGGAGTTTGGATCTTGCACTTATTCCTTGGACAAATGACTCCCACGAGTTTGGTAGGCCTCCTAGTGCAATTAGAGTTAATTCTTTGCTATCAATCTGATATCCAATTGTGGATAATTGATCTCTCAGTTCAATAATCCTCATGAAGTATGCATTAATGGACTCTCCTTTGTTTATTTGAGCATTGTTGATTTGCCTTTTTAAAGCAAGAGTCCTGCAGGTGTTGTTGATCTCATAAGTTTTCTCAAGAGATTTGAACATATAGTATGCAGTTTCATGTTTTGCTAGGATGGGCACTATATGATCCCTAACTGCATCTACAAGGATTTTCATGGCCTTTTCATTGTTTTCCACCCATTGAGTTTTCTCAGGTTCAGACTTAGGTTCCTCCAAATTTTCTCTCACAAGTGAGTCTAGCTTATGTTCCTTAAGGATCATCATGATTCTAAATTTCTATGATGTGAAATTGTCTGCTCCTGCAAGGCGATCTTCAAATCTGATCACAATTGACATTATGAAGAATGTGAGTAAATTCGATTTTTAGAAAATACGAATTTTCTAGAGCAAACAGTTATTAGATTTGTTTAGGATTCGCACAACGTGGCTCTGATACCATGTAATTGTAAACAAATCTACTGACAAGAATTAGAGACAAGGGTTCTATATGTATTCTCAGTTTCCAGAATTCTACCAAAAATCCTAAGACAAAGTTTTTTGACTTCCAGATTTATTAATATTCAATGTGCTGAATGCAGAACATTATCTGATTTCTATATTTGCATATCAAGAAAGGATTCGCCATAAGTATGTGAGGAAACCCTACCTCTAAGAGACACGTCTCATGAGTGGACATGTCTCCACTTGTGGAGACACGTCCTCTCATGGGACGTGTTCTTTAGAGCGCGGGTTAAAACACACAGTTAATGATTCGTTAGTATAACACATATATACTAGATGGCGAATGATTAGATAAATTCCGATTACAGAATATAACATTATATAATTCGGATTTTATAAGAATACTCATAAATTCGTTTGATATGATTTCCAGAAATATTTCAAAATAAAGATAAACTCGAATCAAGTATGAATGACGATGATGCTTGCAGCAATCGTCCTTCATATCTGACCGAAGCTATCATTCATTAACATGGATGAACACCTGATTGAGTTAATAGAAGGTCATTTCATTTGACCTAGCAAAAGTCCATTCTCCTATCTAGCATTTCTAGTAAAGAAGCGAGCTGAAAAGGAGAGAGGTAAGAAAAGGTTTCACATAAATTATAAGCCTCTCAATGATATTATCCTTCCTTTTAACTATCCAATTCCATTCAGTGTTGATTTGATTAGAAGGGTTGCAAATAAAAAGATTTTCTCTAAGTTTGACTGTAAGTCCAATTTCTGGCAGATTAAGGTAAAAGAAACATACAAGTATAAAACCACCTTCTCTGTTTCCCAAGGATTGTATGAATGGAATGTCATGCCTTTTGGTCTTTGTATTGCACCAGCATATTTCCAGCGCAAAATGGACCAGGCACTCCGACATTTAAAAGACTTTTGTGCAGTCTACATAGATGATATCCTTGTATTTTTTTACTTAGAATCTGACATAGATGATATCCTTGTATTTTTTTACTTAGAATCTGACCACTAGAAACACCTGGAGGAGTTATATGCAGCCATTCAGAAAAATAGAATTTGCTTATCAGCAAAGAAAATGGTTATTGGTAAGAGGAAAATTGATTTCCTAGGATTACATTTAAATCAGGGACAAATTCAGTTGCAGCCTCATATTCTCCAATGAATTCAAGAATTTCCTGATATTTTACAAGACAAAAAGGAAATCCAGAGATTTCTAGGTTGCCTGAATTATGTCTCCCCTTTCTACAAAGGGCTAGCAAAAGATAGGAAAGCAATTTAGGAACATTTAAAGGAAAACAAGGAAGGATGGTCTCTAAAGGCAACTGAGGCAATCCAAAGGATTAAGTCTAAATGCCAACATTTGCCTTCTTTGCAAATTCCAGCTCAAGATTTGCCTTTAATATTGTATGTTGATGCTTCTGATAACACTTGATCAGTTGTGTTAATCCAAGAAGAAGGAGATGGAAAATGAAGCATCTGTGGATATCGATTTGCTACTTTTACTGAAACAGAATGTAGATATCATATTTTTGAAAAAGAAATTTTGGCTATCAAAAAGGGGATTGAAAAGTTCAAGATTTTCCTTAAACCAATCAAGTTTACAGTCAAAACTAATAGCCAGGCAATGAGAAGTCTACTTAAGAAGAAGCCCAACAAGGACATTGCACAGGGAAGGATTGCTAGGTGGTACTTTGAATTCTTGGGATATGATTTTGAAATTGAATGGATAAAAGGAGAAAATAATCCACTAGTTGATGCATTAACAAGAGAACTTGCAGGATCTATTTATCATGGGATTATCTTCAATGAACCTGATTTTTACAAATCAAATGGAAACCCTATGTTCCATAAAAGTGATAGTGATGGAATCTACACTACCTTGCCACATTTGCCTAACCATATTGTGGAACTACTTCTTGAATCTTACTTCCTCAATAAATGGCTTATGGACATAAGGCAAACAATCTGTTATCACCATGGACAAGGAATAATGGACCAGGATGAAGAAAAGGAACTTTTGGAACTCCTCAGATTGGATGATGCCCCTGTTAAACATTGGTGCAGTAGATATGGAGCTCTCCATGTCCGCATTAAAGGATTTTTTGGCATGAACTGGTCAAAATGCAGTAAAATGAATTTACTAAAAAATTTAAAATATGGTTTTATTAGTAGAATAAGTTTTGATCAGGACTCATTTGAAGAATATACTGATTTGGTTGGGGCAAGATTTAACCCAGATCTCAAAGAATTCTTGAAATTGATCCATCCGCGACTTTGGCAAAGGATGCTTGTCAGCATGGAGCAATATTTAATACACTATTCAAGAACTAGATATGACTTTCCCAAAATTGAGTTCTATGCTTTAGAATCCAGATGGATGGCTAAGGTAAAAATTGAAGATATGGAAATTCGTCTCAAACCTGCATCATCAGCCAGAAGAATTGAACTAGACCAAACCTATTCCCAGGATTATCTGGTACAATTAGATTATGTATTTCATGCCTATTCTCAGGATTGGAATCTGGTCTACCACCCACTACCTGACGAGTTATTGGATCACATACCTTTCTAAGATGCTAGCACATGGGCTTGTCGGTGTCCTGATGTCACCCATGTTAAGACGTGACAACAGGATGCAACCCTATCATAAAAAGCAAGATCCCTATAGTCAGGTGTTAAGTGGGCCCTTCTCACTCACGGGTGTCCAAAAAGTGATTGTCTTTATTCTCCACTATGTTAGTGTTCACGACAGACTGCCTAACAGCTGTCTCCTCCATAGTGCGGTAGGTTGGTGGGACATGTGGCACTTGTCATGTCCCCTGAAATTGAAAAGCTAAAGCACCGAAAGACGAATAAATTAATCCAAATAAATAAGATTTAAATATAATTATAATTATCATGATTATATTATAAATATAATATACAAATTATAAATGAAATAATTTCTAATAATACAAATCATAATTTAAAAATAAATGAATAGAATAATTAGCAATATATATATATATATATATATATTAATAATTTATGTATTATCATAATCATAAAAACTTATATCAAACTCATATAAAAATAACAATAATAAAATTTATTACACTCACACTTAAACTAAATTTAATTACATATAAAAATAAAATATATATTAAACCAGATATATTTAAATAAAAATATATACTAAACAGCAAATAATAAAGAATCTTAAATACACCGATTCCTATAGGGGCATGTTAAAGGGCTGTGTCACTCAAACAAATATAAATCGCTTTTTCCAAGAGGCAGCGATCTCCTTTATTTATATAAGCATAACTACAGATGTATCCAGAAATAAGAAGATTAGAAGACAGGTCCTATACACCAGCAGCTTTGTTTTTTCTGCCACAATAAAATGGGAGTCTGAAATGGATATCAGTGAGTAATAGAATCTGAAACAGCAGTAAAGATAATCAGAGGAAAGGGACAGAATTAGGAGGTAAGTATTATATATATATATATAGTCTCATGCAAGGATGATTATTTATATGATTATTTATACATATATAAATATATATATAGTCTCATGCAAGGATGATTATTTATATGATTATTTATACATATATAAATATAGATAAATTTGATAATAAATAATATAACATGAGTAATGTATATATATATATAGATATATTATGAGTAATAATGTGGGGAAGAGTACATATGCACTACTTTCATAATGATCTTTAAATAGAATATATATATATATATATATTCATATAGAAATAAAGATATTTATTTATTTTGAAGTCAATTAGAAATGATGATATATACTTTTTAGATAGAATATATGTATATAAATATATATACGATTGTGCAAATAATGATGCTTGCAGCAATAATTGAGCCTTATAAATAACGACTCCATTATGTTAAAATAGTATAATAGAATGCCATCTATGGAATCTCAAAAGTTGTTAATATCTAATGTACTCATGAAATATATTATGGAAGAATCATTCATAGTGAGTAATAAGGGGAAAATGAATAATCCTTTGACAAGAATGAAATATTCATGCCATCTTTAATCTTCTTAGACATTATTACCGAAATTTATTGATCTCTAACATTTATAATGTCTCTTTGAGAAACACGTTGAATGCAAGTTTCAGGTTTAAGTGCTTCCACTAGAAAGGGGTCATTACATCACCATTGTATGGTCGGACTCCAAATTTATTTGTAAAATGTTAAGGTTGCATTACCCACGCTCTCCTATAAATAAGGGCAAAGAGGGCTGCCTTAGACATTCAGAATTGGCTGGTTGGAGTCTAGAGCGTCATAGTGCATAGAGTCCTTAGGATTGGTCTAGCATATTAGATGTATGCTCTCATCCTGCGCTGCGAGCAATCTGGATGATCAGAAATCTGTATGCATGTTTCCATGAAAGAGTGAGCATATTTATGTTTCTGCAAATTGATGATAGGTATCTAGAGATCTTTAAGGATTCTTGAATGTGATCTTAATTATAGTGGGGCATTCCTTGTGAATGGGAGGGTGAATTAATTCACACACCCCGTTTAGAACCCTCAATTAGTGACTAATCACTTATGGAACATAGCAAAGGTTGACCTAGTTACAACTAGTCTCAAACAAGATCACCTTGACCTTGAAAACAATAAGGGTCATGTAGTTAGCTTCAATTAGCTAACAAGCTTGAAGTTATAGATAAATTTAACCATAACTCATTTATTAATTTATTTGAGTTTTAGATATGTTTTATTAAAGAATTTAGAAAAAAAATTGCCATTTTCAGTGGAAAGATGCTATTACATAAAGTTGATAAAGAAGAATCCAACAAAGCTATAAAAGATGTTCAAGTTATTGAATATACACAAAACTAGGGCATTATGAAGGATTTCAAGCAATGGAAGCCAATCGCTGAGTAAATATTAAGAAATGAAAAAAGAGAGTGTACTAGATGGAACGAGTCTGGATACAAACATGTAACACAGGACATAATGAAGCTCTCCCTGATATGCATGCAATTGCAAATGTGGAACTTGCTGATGAAGATTGTTTTGGATGAGGCAAAGCTGTGTAATAGTGAGAAAAAGAAAGTTCTTGGATAGGAAGATGACCAAAAGAAGCCTTATAAAAGGAAGTTACAAATGAGGAAAAGTTGAAATAAGAGGAAGGAGTTGTTCCAGTTGTTCCAGATTAAGTAGAAGAAAGGAAAAGATTCTAAATGAGTTTATGGCACTTTACATAGCTTAAGGAGGAGATTATAGATCTACCATTTTGAGAAAATGGAGAAGGAAGATGTTGAAGAAATTACTCCTAAAGACAAAGGGAGATCTTGTAGATACAAACCTGTTATTCATAAGAAGAAAGGCGTGTCTTAAAGATAATTACAACGGTCAAAATTTTGAAGCAGAGAAAAACCTATACATACCAATATGACCAGCATACTACTCATGTCAAATAAAACACATTTTAAACTGTTCAGAATTGGTACCAACCATACAAATTGGTACAAAAACATTTCTGATACAAATATATCTCAATATACCACAAAGAATATAGCACTTTTACATTAACTCTATACATGCCTGTCAACAATGCAGCATCCAAGAAAGAAGTAAATGTGAAGACCATAAGAATCCAACCATAATAATAGCATTCTACCCTCCACTTGTAAGGTAACTAGATAAGTTCAGAGTCATGTGCAGATGAATCCAAGTTTATAACCTGAGAAAAGCACACAGCTGGAAATTGAAACAAACTAATACAAGGCATAGATAAGCAAGGACCACTTCATGCACCTTTGTCACATTTGCCAGTGAAAAGTCCACTCCTCGGAGATCAGAATCAGAAAGATCAGCTCCTGATACCAAAAACAAATATTGACAGATTGAAGAAATATATTACTGAAGTACAAGTATTTTCAAAGACTTTACTCGAGTTGGAGAAATGGAGGTCATAAATAGAAATTAAAGAAAATTAAAAAGTGAATGCCTGTATAACTACTTCTAAATAAATTAAAGTAAACTATATTCTGAAAGATGCAGCTTCACATTTATGATATGATGCTTAACAACAAAGAATGAGATTAAAAGAAAACTATGGCAGAAAAATCTTTCAAAATTCACGTGTGTATATTCCTGATCATGACTTATAACTGTACATGCTACCATAACCATAGGGATATCAAGTGTTGTGGATAGAAGTATGACTCTAACAATTTAAGATCAATAGTTGGCAGTCACTAGCTTCTAACCATTATGCTAAAGGACACCAACTTTGAGTACATTTGTGAAGGAACTTAAATTATTGCAGAGGGGATTGCCTATAGTTCAATCAAATTTTGCTTCAAGTGCTTGGTTACTACTGACAAGTTTGATGCTGCTGGTCCAGATTTTACAAAGATCCGTTATACACCGAATCCTAGAGATGTATTGGGATATGTGTTTGCAAACTAGAACACACATTATCCTTATCTTAACTAATTGTTAGTTCATCTATCTGGAGCTATTGATCTAGTCAACCTCTTTGGGATTGTGAGATCGTTATGGCATAATGATGCTATATATAGGTGGCAGTGAGTAGTGGTTAATCATCATATCATGAATTCTCTCCTCAGAGTGTCACTACTTACTAATCATATGCTCCACTCATATTACCATGTGGATCTTCTATATTATATTGTGTTCAAATATTAAGTCTACTATTCTGGCATTCTATATTATGAAGTTGTTACTAAGTAAATTCATAACAAATGGCATTAGAGTATCAATTTGGGCAAAGTGGCAGAAGAGTTTTGCTGTTTTTTTATAGAATTAAGGAGATATTGGGCTCATTCATTAGAAAGAGAATTCTGAGCACTTTCTAAAAGTGATCATCATATAGATTTGGGACAATACCAAAGGAGATGAGGTGGTGTAAAGGTAATTTTGGTCTTGTTGGAAAGATATTTTCAAGATGCTTCTGTAAAGTGGTCGTCATAGGCATTCTAAGCAGTATAAATGGAATGATGAACCTCCATTATGGACCTTCAAAACATAGATCTAACAGTTTTTCAGGGCATGACCCTAGAAATATTTCTATATCTTGCGATTTGGACATGGTTTTCATGGAGATATCTTAGTTTGATGGAGTGTAATTGTTAGAGGATGATGGTTACAATTTAAATGTAAGGAGCTGCTTGATGAAGATGATACATTTCTTCAATCTCATCTAAATTGTAAGCTTTGAGGACAAGGCTTTCATGGCAGAGAGAGAAGAAGGGAGCATCGGGGAAGCTTGAGGGGTAATGAGTGTTGGAAAAATGAAAAAACTCATAGGAGCAAAAATCTAGCAAGCAAGACTAAAGACCTCTCACTCTCTTTTGCAGTACAACACTTGCCTAGGTTAACAATTTGAGGCTTGTCCCCAGTACCAATGTTTACTTGATAATGCTTGGCAAAGGTCTTATCTCCTAAGTTCTTCTGATCTTGGATGTATCTGTCGTGCTTGTCAAATATGTTCTCCAAGGATACTAGGCCCTTGGGAATCTCGTTTCCCTTCAACTGGAGTATACTTGAATATGTTTCTTCTGAGGTTTCCGCATCTTCTGAAACTGCTGCTGCATTAGAAACTTCTGTTATTGATTCTCTGAAAGGAGACAAGCTGCCCTCAAAGAATAATCTTTTAAAATTATCTCCCATGATGAGAAAATCTTTAATATGGTCATCGTCGTCAAAGACTTGCCAGATGTCGCAATTGTCGAGGACAACTAGCCTGTATATGAGTTCAATAGCAAATGCATTCTAACGAAAATTTAGAATGTGGCATGAAAAGAGAAGCCAATACTACAAGGGCATCTGCTCTGCTATTGTCTAGACGATGAATGTATTTGATGTTGAATGCCTTGAACTAGTCAATTGCATTCCACACCCTGCTTCTATAATGCCGAAGGCGATTTTCTCTTACTCGGAATTGATCTCATATCTGTTTCATGACCAGCTCTGCATCACCTTCCACCCTAAGTAGTTTGATACCCATATCTTTTGCATTCTTGAGACCTAGTAAAAGCACCTTGTATTCTGCCATATTATTTGTGCATTTGAATTGCAAGCGGTATGCAAATGGATACAAACGACCTTCAGGAGAGATTATCACAACTCCTGCTCCTGAGCCTGCAGTTGAGCAACTCCCATCAAACTACATAGTCCACAACTTTGGATCTTCTATCGATTTTTCCATAGAACACACAACCTCCTAACTTTCTTCAGTTATTTCAGCCAGCATATCGTAAGTACCTGGACCTGTTTCTTGATATAGCACTTGGGCTTGAGGATCTTGGGACTTCACCACCATAAATCGAGATTTGGCCTCTAGCTCCAATTTGAAGCTACCTTTCTTTAGTGGAATAGTTGTGGATGACCAATCCAATTGTATTTCTCCTCCGAGATCTTTGCAGAAGCTTCTACTTAGCAACATCTTGAGGCTAGCTAGAATGTCGGCTACTAGGATGGTCATCATTATCTTATTCTCCAGACAAGCCGCCAACCTTACTTGAGCGCCCTTCAATTGTCCGACCAATGGCACCAACTTAGACTCAAGTGAATAGCACTTGTCTTGTGTCTTAGTGCACAAAAGTCCTAATGCATTCATCACTTGTAGAGGAATGACGTTGTTCAAGGCTCTCGAATCTATGATGCAATTGCTCAATTTGAATCCTCCTATATACAAAGATATATAGAAGGGTTTAGGCTTGTCTTCCGCTAGCACAGATGATTTGAGTAATGTAAGCTGAATGACAGCCTCCTTCTTTACGAACTTATGAATTCAATCCAGTTGTTCCAAATGGTCCTGGAGATACTTTAGCTGAGAAATTTGCACCTTTGTCTTCATCATGAAGTCTACAATGTCAAAATTGGCTAAAGACGAGTCTTGAGAAACTGCTTTAACATTCTCATGATAAAGCTTAGGATTAGAAGCAGAAGCCACTTCTTTACCTTTTTCTTTTGATTTCAGTCTCTCTTCTTCTTCTTTCTACGCCTTCAAATGTTGAGCACGTAAACATTGCACCTAAAAAATTCTCATGATTTACTGCAAGAGAATACTAATGGGGATCTTCTTCTTCAATAATGGGTTCACTTTCAAAGTATCTCGTAGCAAAGTCGCCATCGAAGTTGTCCATTTGTGGTAAGACAACATCCGAACTTGGTGTAGGGACAAAACTTGAACTAGGTGCGGCATAAGTATATCCCATGATCTGATTCATTCTTAAATTTTCAGGACATGTAGAACCGGTAAGTGCATCGGTCTCATGGAAAGAGTAAAATACTGCAGTTTGTGCAGCTTCAGCTATTTGTTTTGGTGGAGGTATTGGTAATCGTGGCCTGTAATTATTGAAAGGTTGGAAATTATTCCTCTTAGGCTGATACGACTGTTGAGGTTGATACTATGGTGGTGGTGGTGCAGGTAGTGCAGGCTACCCTTGAGTAGGCAACTGCCTCTTGAGGATAGTCATCTCATTAGCTACCTTCTCTAGTAGTGGGTCTGCAGAACTCTAAACTAGAGGCCTAATAGAATCTGTCTTCATCTTACTGGAAGTAATCATGTTATCCTCAATCTCGATGGCACTCTCTTGTGCATTTGCTAATTCTGTTTCATTAGCCGATCTTAGGAAAAAGGCTATCTCAGATGGGAGAGCATTTATGAAACTACTCAACAGAATTTTTGGTGATGGCTTGAGTGTATGCGAAAGACGTGTGACCAAGCGATTACACCTTGCCACGATGACCGAGCGATTACACCTTGCCACGATGACCGTCTTCAACAGGCTTGAATCTTGCTAAAAATTTCTCGCTCATAGTTGCCCAACTTGTAATAATGTTTGGCTCCAAATGATTAAACCAGTCAGCACCATTTCCCACAAGAGTTTCTACGAAGAGACGCACAACAATGTCTTCATGTGCCATGTGCAACACGGCACAAGCCGTTGTGAATGCAGAAATATGTCCATCCGGGTGTTGAGTCTCGTCATCGTGAAACCAAGGAAAGTGCTTCCTTGACCCTTTCGGTAACTCATGATTTCCCTCCAAAGCCAAAGGCCCAAAGTTGTTACCCAAAGGTAATGGGGTTGGACGTCTCTGATTATTATTAGCATTGTTGTTGTTATCACCCATTACTTCTAGCTAGATCACAGGTTCTTCTTGCTTAACTTCAGGTACTTCTTCTTTAACTTCAGGAACTACATTGGATGACTCTCCAACTTTTGCAAGGCAAGATTGTTGAAAGAATGGATCTGCTGTAGCATCTCTCCTTCTTCTAGTATAAACCCTGTAAGCCAAAATTATCTATTGCCACGCAGGAGCTGCTAATACTAGTCTTTCGGCTGCAAGATCATCTTTTCGTTCTTCTTTGTCCAAAATAGTATGTGATGTCCCCATCCTACAAGAAGTAGTAAAGATAAGTATATGTTTCAAATACAATTGCATTTTTCAATAAGACATATATATATATATATATATATATATATAAGATCATATTTTCGTTCTTCTTTGTCCAAAATAGTATGTGATGTCCCCATCCTACAAGAAGTAGTAAAGATAAGTATATGTTTCAAATACAATTGCATTTTTCAATAAGACATATATATATATATATGTGTGTGTGTGTGTGTGTGTGTGTGTGTGTGTGTGTGTATAAATATATATATAAACATACATATATTTAAATATCATTGTATAAAAAATAAATATATCCTTGATTTATATATGATACCAATCATTGATTAATACAGCCATAGTATATATAATACTAATCATTGATGAATAACAGTTGATAATGCTCAAATGAAAGAGTGCGAATTGAAAGAGTGTGAGCGATCAAACACCATCTTCTAAAGGACACGGGATTGAAGGGATACATCCGTTGGGTGCCACATCTATTTCTAGTGGGAGCAACATAGAAGAAAGGCATCAAGAAAGGAAAAAACAATCGATCAAGAGGAAAAGATCAAGGTTGTCGACCAAGAAGCATAAAGGAAATATTATAGAGAAGAGACCCACCATCAGAGAATAGAGAGATTGAACCGACCCAAGGCAGCATACAAAGTAAACTACAGAATGTTGAATCAAGAAGCCCACACGTATCAATAAGCAAGGTAAAAGCTATCGATCAAGAAAGAACTCAGAAAATTACGAAGAAGAGACCAGTCATTAAGGAACGAAGTCACCAAATTAGCATCCATCAGAGGAGATTATGGTTGGAATGCAATCAGATCAAGGAACATAAGTTGGTGTCCAGATCAAGAAACGTCTATATAGCTGAGAACCATCTACAGACCATTCTCTCTTCAAGCGAATAAACTTCAAGACCAGTGCCTTCAAAGACAACCCGTGGAAACAATCAGTCAAGGCGGATTTGCATCATACAGTCCCTTTTACTCACAGGCCCGATTCTATCATCATTTCTGAGTGAAGTCGCCATGTCAAGCAAACAGTGGATTGTCCATCTCTGAACAGGAGTACTGCAGGTAGTGTTTCAGAGATAACTTCAAAACAAGAAGTCAGACCGCAGTCTAGTTACTATCTAAGAGTATAAACATAATCATATTTGTCAGCACATAAACAAGCATATTTGAAGCTTCTAAGAAAGCTATTAATTCAAGTCTACTATTGTGATTTGCTAAATCAGAAGCTTGGAAGCCAAATTATTTAGAAAATATATAAGAATATCACAATTTGATTGATCTTTGTATTCAAATCTAGTTGGCCTTTTGACACTTCTGGAATATGTTATTCTTCTTGAAACTGTAATTCTAGCTCTTGTTATGAACCCAACTGTTGGTGTTTGAATACATATCATACATATTTTCCATGCATTGATATTATGTCAATTGGTCTCATAGTATCCAATGAGATTACTTGCTCTGCATATACAAGAAGGTTAATCATTTCAGTCTAGAAGGCTAAATTAGTTTGACAAATAACATTGTCAAACTTGGGCAATCGTTAATAACATTGGCTCAAGTGGTTGGGGTTATCACATAGTACCTGTGTTTCTCCACTAAACAAGGGTTTCCTTTTTCTCAAACACGAAACTCCTCAGCCTTCTAATAATGTCCGTTTGCTCAACTTCAACCCACATAAGATTTGGCTGAATAATAAGGGCAATAAGATCTGGTTGTTGAGTAGGAGCAGTAGGACGCTGGATGGTCATTCCCGTGACATAAAGCGTAAGCTATCTTGAAGTTTTATGCCTCGTGCCCCATGGTGGGTGCCAGAAAACTATTGGTGTTTCAATTTGCACCTCTGGAGTGCAGATTAGAAACAGACAGCTATGCACAATTGAATTGCTCTTCAAATTAGGAGGGGAAGCTCTCTCTTCGCTAGTGATGCTTAAAGAAATAAAACTAAACTGTTGCTAATCTTTTTGTTCTCAGCTAAGAGCACAAGGTTATAAAACTCTTTGCATCATAGCTAAGGTTTTCTCTTTTCCAAAACTTCAATTACAACTAAGCCTAAACTATAGACGCTTCTAATGACTCAAGTAAACTCAAAGCTTGAGAGTCTGAAGTAAACGAGGAATGATTTAACACAGAAACTTAAATAAACTTACTTCCAGAACACACCTGAAGACTCATTGTACTTTTAGATGTAAGCTAAAATAAAGATTATATAAGCAAAACACATAAAACAAAATTTGAGAAAGTAGATCAAAGCAAAGTAGGCATGAGATTTCCTTCCTCAAATTAAACAGCAATTACACTTCTGGGACAACAAATTTATAGCAATGACAGGCTTACAATTTAGTGATCAACCAGATTACGCTTGACACAAATTGAACATTAACTGAACAATAATTTGCAGCAAAGGTAGGCTTGCAAACTTGCTCTTACACAAAGTGAACAGACACTGAAAAACAAAGTTGTGGCAAAAGTAGGCTCAGCAATTTGTTATCACAATAAAAGTTAAGAAAGAATGGGCAAGGCTGCCCTTATTTATACACCAACAAGGAGTAGGGAACCCTAAAATCTCCTTGCTTTAAGGTGACTAGGCTTGCCAACTCACAAGCTTTATTTCTAAAACAAAAACATGACAACTGACAAACCACTTGCTGAAAACAAAAAGTAGGGAAAATTCCAACTCTACATTTGATTTTTCCTATTTCACAAAGAATAGATAAGCATGAGACAAGAATAGCAAGTCCAACTCGGAAAAGGCATTGAGTTAACTGTTGCTTTTAATTCTATTCTTGGAAATCTTTGCTACCCCAAAAAGATGACTCATTCATTGATAATTTGGGAAACTATATCCGCCAAAAAACTGGTAACTGCCTCTTTGTTAGGAGCACTAATACTATCCACAGCAATATTCAGCTTTTCCAGGATCTTCTCCCCTTCTGCAATCAAATTCAAAAATTGTTTCACTTCTTCAACTGCTTTATCAAATTTTGCTGACATCATGGCAACATGATTCATCTTGCCAACAACAGGATCACTGCTAAAACTGCCACGAACGAGATTTTGAAACTCTATTTGCACTTCATCGAGATCAACGAAAGTGCCATCATCGTGATGATATTGACAAGGGATCTGTGAAACAAATGTGCTTATGAACTTGAGGGCATCAACCTTTTGTCTATATTCAGCCAGTTCTTCATATATTCTCTAGTAGGTTTTTACTTTGAAGAGGTGTTGTTCTCTCCAAGAAAAAATCTTCCTCTTATGTTCTTCTGTAATGACTGAATCATAAGTCGTCCTCAAGTTTGAAATGATGATCTCATGCATTGGTTTCACTTCTGCCATACACTGCTCAAACCCCTGAATCCCTTGGCAAAGATCATGGGCATTATATCTCAATTGGTATATCTCTGCAAGTATAAATCTGCCCCTGGTGATGAATTACTCTATCCAATCTCGCATATGCTTCCCGTATATGACCAACTTACTCAATTGATACTGATCTACCAATGACTCCAAAATATGTCGAAGCAACAAAGTGGCCTATGAAGTGCCATGAAGGAGATTTGAAATATATTGCCACAGTTGTCGAATCTCAGCCTTGAGGGCTTCCTTATCTTCTCCATCCTTGAGTGCTCATTCCTTCAGATTACCTGCTGCAACCTCAAAGAGATTCACATCACTATGTCAGGTACTCCTATTGAGATTGGCCTTGGCAACCTTGAAGTCATCAATCTCAACCTCATCAACGTTCTTGTCCTCCAAAGGTGTAGCAGTCTCAAGGATAATCTCGCCATCTGAATTCTTCTCCATGTGAACTTGCTTCTTAGGTTTCTTTACTAGTGTGTCTTTGTAGATGCTATCAAGTTCGGCAAATTTCAACTGATACGAAGGCTTCCTCCTCTTCCTGCCCAGGATGTTCTCAAGCCAAGACAAGGTGTCTTTACTAACTTCTCTGGGAGGCTCGGTTTTTGTTTCATCGATTTCTTCAACTTTTGAATCTTTATGAATGGGAGAAGGCTTAGGTGATGACGGAGATGAAGGCACTGCTTCAGCTTGTGATTTTGATTCTTCTGGAACTTCCGATATATCTGCTAGTTGCTCCTATCGAATCCGAACGGGAGACTCCACCTTTTTCTTTGAACTCTTCGACATTCTGCTTATCTTTGTACCTTCTGGAGGAATGTTCATAGCCTTCACTCTTGGTTTTGGCTTAGAAAAAGGTAGAGATGACTGAACCATTTGCGGCTCTGCAACTGGAATAGCTACCTTTCGCGTCCTTTTACTGCTCAAGAATATCCTATTGTTCTTGACAATTTGATGTAAGCAGGGGAGGTCCTGCATCACAACTTGACACAAAAATCAACCAACAATAACAGTTCAAGACACAATTCACAAAATTCTTGACCTTTCACCAATTCACCCTAATTCCTTATAGCATAGTTGACCTACTCAATTGGGTATACCTTCACAAAGGGGTTCTTTCAGACCAGAACCAATACTATTTCAGGGACCCATTTAGGTGCTCTAAAACATATCAACAAATCACACTTGGTTATTTTGCAACAACTTCAGCCAAATCAAGTTTTCTCGCTTTCTAGCCTTCAAATTAGGCCTAATTTCCAAAGGACCTTGCCTCTAAACACTTCCAAATTCACCAAACCCAATTGGGCAACATTTCTAGTGTGTTCAAACTAAGGATTTCACAATTTTCTTGCAAAAATTCATTCACCAAGTTGTCTGACTCCAAAACCCTCTTTTATAGGCAAAAACCTAGGGTTTTATTGAAAGTCTTACTTCCAATCCTTCCACAACTCAAAAACCACTTCAAACAGGACCTATTTCACCTGCACAAACTCAACTCATTGAAACATCACATTGTCCCAACATAAAATTCACTTTTGTTTATCAAAACCTCACCAATTCATTGAGAAACCTCTCTTTTCACCATTGCGGCTCCATGCCCAATACCTTATCCGACCTCCCTTGCACCAAACAAACATGCACATATCTATTTCTTAATGATGCAAACCCATTCCACCAATCACAGTAGTCACAGGGGGTGGAATGGGTGTGTTTCACATTTTAAAGCCCTTCAAAACCCCAAAAAGCAGAATTAACAAAGCAGTCTGAGAAAATACAAGATTAAACACCACCAATTCAAAATGAAACCCTCAAACCCACTGCAAAGGAATGCTAATACACATTTCAAAGGTTTTTAAAAGTTTCCAAGCATGGCACCTCTGTATAGTACCGTACTAGTGCTGGAAAAACAAAGAAAACAGAAAAATCTGAGAAATACAGAGTTTTCAAAAGATTTTCTCTTATTCAAATCTTCAAAATCCCATCCACCGATGCTTTTACATCATTTATATAATATTTCCCTCCTAAACCAACTATTTAACTTCCTCCAACTACCTTTTGAAAAGGCTTGACCGTTGAACTTCCTTAAATAGTGCAATTTTGCAATTTTTGCTAACTTTACAATTTTTCAATATTTTTGCATATTTTGAAGACTTGACCTCTAAACACCTAATATTCATCTAAAATGACTCAATACAATAGAAAATGGTCTTCAAGACCTTATTTAATACCTATTACCCAAAAACCCTAAAGCCTACACCTTAATTTCTCAAACTGACAAAAATACTTAAATGGTGCCCCTACACCACGATTTGACTTGTTCTTTCCTCAATTGAGGTGCTCGCTTTGGCGGACCAATTAATTTGTGGAAGTGGTCGCTGATCGACTTGATCTCTAGCATACATGGGAAGTAGGACTTCCCCATCATCATCTAACAGACCTTCCACATCCTCTAATAGGAAATCAGCGATCTGCTAAAGGGTAAATCTGATGTAATTGCACTTGCACACTTCGAACTCATCCACACAATCAGCCCAAAAATCTTCAACTGCAGGCACATGCGCATGATTCTAACCAACATGTGATGCAAAAACTCCATGAGGATCATATGAACGCCTCTCATTGAAAACATTGAGGCCAAACCTTGACATTTCATCACCCATCAACTTGGCATCAACTAATGATCTACATCTATAGATGCCCATTCCAACTGGGAAACTGAATGTAGTCTTGCGCCTGTTACGCAAAAATATGTGAACTTTGTACACTTTCCTTAAAAATTCCATGAACACTACCTCATCTATGGGATATCTTGGTAGCATGATTGGATCACCTAAGAAGCCATATACCCTAATGTAGGAGAACGTGGGAAATTGGATAAACCAATCAGCCCACTCCGCCATTGCCAATCTGGCATCTGCTGAAAATTGTACATGCAGCTCGTTATCTAAATCTTGCACCATATGCATCAAGAATACATCATTCACCCACCTATAATGTTGTGTAGACTTTGAAAACTCCAACTGCGGGTAATGATCATACACATGTTGAACGCCCAAAATTCCAATGATATTCAAGCCTCTAAACTTGCCTTGAAAGGCCATTAGATATAAGAGGTAAGATATCATGTGAAACTCATGGACCTTGTAGAACTATGTCATCTGACGGTGGAGACTGTCACCGATCAAAGCTGGCCAGTCATAGTGTTCTGTCCTATCAATAATCTGGGAAATGATGTAAAACATCCAAGGCTGAAATTTATTTTCCTCTGCTTGACCTGTGACCTAGTTGAGCAAAGTGATCATGACTGCAAATTCATCCTTGAACTCACCACGCCCAACATTCTTCAGAAAAATATTTTGCTTCTCTTTCAGCCACTTTTGTGCAACTCTTTTCTGGTATTTCTCCTTTTGCTCATACCACACCTTGTCACATTCTTCAATTGAAATGATGCAAATTTTTCGTCCATGGTGCTATCAAGAAACATCTCTCCACATCATCTGGCCTAAGTCTGCAAATAATACACCAATCTGTTGATTGGATTTCTCATGTTGTTGGATTGTAATGCTTAACACAACCAATTACAAATTCAAGTCTCTGCACTGAGATGGGAATTGAAGCTACTGCAAGCAACTTGGATTGACCAAGATTCCTAACTGCAATGTTTCCTACATCTTCCAAACCACGCAAATCAAGCACTGGACTCACATGATGCAAATCAGTTTCGAATGTTCTCAGATAATCGTCGAGCAACAACAATTTGGTTTTCATTTCTATTGGAGAATACAGCATGTTGAAAAAATTGAATTTTGACTATAAACATGCCTATGTTTGGAAAAGTTTTGCGCAAACTGATAAAAATAAGTTGTTGATTTTTCTCCAAAAAGCAGATTCTCGAAAAATAACTGAGGTCTAGGTTTTGTAGACAATCACATTTTGACAAGACTTCATCAGATTTCGAAAAAACTAAGGGTTTTCCCAAAAAAGCGCGAAAAAAGCAAATTTTTCTGAAATATAAAATTTTTGAATCATCAAGAGGAGTAAAAAGCAAGTGGACCCAAATTGATGAAAATTGAAAAAGCTAACCACCTGTTTCTGAAATGTGATTCCCTAGAAGAATGGACCATGAAAAAGCGTGCCTTTTGGCTTCCCAATCCCAAATCCATGAAGAACACTAAAAAAACATTCTATTTGAGCCTCCAAATCTTGATGTGAAGAAAATGCTACGGATGCCAACCTGAAATGTGTGAAGAATGAATGCAGAGCGCTGCCAAATAGAGTTTGAGGTGAAAACTTTTAACGAAAACCTAAATGTTGAATTCTATCCATGTGAAAATCTAAGTTGATTTACTTGCGTCTGGCGGCAATTC
>VDFB02169770.1:0-30562 GCA_007258455.2 Sequoia sempervirens | reverse complement strand
AGCATTTATCTATCAAGGCGCACCATTATACAGAGCTCAGACATTGATTCCAGAAGAGCCGTACAAATTGCATTTATTACAGCAGCAGCCCGTACCTTTCTGTCAGGCCGTACTTGCATGAAAAGGCGTGTTTTTGTTTTGAGCCAAAGCGCCTATCTTTTGACTTGCAATCTTCATCCTCTTGGAGCGCTGGGGTTGTTGGAGGCTTTTGAGATCATCAGACTGGAGGAGAAACCAATATTCATTGCAGCCGTACCTTCTCAAGCTGATCATTTATTGCTGTATCAAAAATCAGGTTTTTTCATAAAATCATTGCCTTTACTTTGCATGTTATCAGATCTTCATTGTAACTGTCTCAGAAGATTTATATTAAGATTGGCGTCCATTCTGGCTATTGATTTCATCGTTATCAAAGTAGATTTATTTGTATTGAATTTATTATTATTTTTCAAGCAAAATCGCATTCTTCATTTATTGTTCAAAACCTCAAAAACGTCAAAAAAAATCAAAAATTGCAAAAACAAACCAAAACTCAGTCAGAATTAGAATCAGGGGAAACTAGGGTTTCTACATTCCCCCCATAAGAGAGAAGAAGAAGAGAGACCATGCAACCCCCCCTCAATGGTGAGTCTCTTGCAATGGTAGAAGCTCGACATTGAATGCTGAAGATGATCCAATCTTGCCGAACAACATTCCTCCTCTTAGGAAGAAACAAAACCGAGATAGTATGCAGGATGTCTTCCCATTCCTGAAAGGAAGATGCAGGAAGAAGGATGATGTGTGATGTCTTTGAACTACGCAAAAGTGTCTCCATGTCGATGCCAAAAGCTGACACACTCCAAATAGGTGTTCTAGGCCACACTGTAGATGTCAATCTAGAATCTAGTAGAGATGAATGTAAAACACAATCCAAAGACAAAGATGCCTCCTTTAAAGACAAAAAAACCTTCTCTAAATGTTGTATAAAAGAATCCACTCTCACATCAAACAGTGAAGAAAGACCATGTAGAGAATGAACAAGAGGGTTAGAATATTTCCTCGCAACAACTGGAAAGGATTATCTCCATCAAAGAGAAGATGTATGCACTCAATGGTGTCTCCCAAATCTGCAATATGTGACTCCACAAACAAGTCTGAAATACCTATCAAGAAGTCATCCCAAGTCACCATATCTGAAAGACGATGTAGATCCCATTGCATTAAATCACAAGAGGCCAAAAATGTAACAACAAAAGTATCATCAAATGCAACAGAAGATGGAGATGAAATGCAAGGCTCAAGAATGGGATTTGATGTGAGAATACCCAAGTTCAAGTAGCCAAAAGTCTCCTCAAAATCATGATCCACACTAGAAGTGTGATCAACAGTTGAAGGAACAATGTCATCATCAGAAGCAAAATCTGCAAAGGTGTACAACCGAGATGCATGATCAACCATTCCAATAGCAATAATCTCTCTACTCTCCAAGCCTCTAATGATAACTGAATTAGGAGTGAATTCCATAGTCCTCCCTGCTCCACCATGGGTAATCTGATAGATGAAAAGAAGATTGTTTGACAAATGAGGTACACACAAAACATCATTGAAAGTGCCCTCCCCAATATCAATAAATCCCTTCCCAATTACATTCATGTATGTATTGTTTCCCATCAAAATAGGTGACATAGCACAAGGTTCAAAAGAATAGAAAATAGATTGTGAAGATGCCATATGGTGAGATGCTCTTGAATCTAGAAGCCATCTCCCTGATCCAAAACCTGTAGAAGCACAAAGAGCTTGTCCTTTTCTTCTTGATGTAGTAACTATACCAGCATGAACTTTGTCTTTATTAGACTATTTTGAAGTTGACTTGGACATTCTAAAAGGCAAATTAATATGATTCTTTTTAAGGTGTTTCAATTCATCAATGTCCTTATATCAAGAATTTTCATCATGTCCAAGCTTCTTACAATATGAACAAGTAGGCTTCTCTTTCTTAGACGATTTCTCTGTGGAAGAGGATTTATTCTTTGCTTGATCTGAATGTGGATTATTCTTTGATTTCTTCTCTTTCTTATCAGAATGTTCTGATTCTTTCCCTTGACTAACCAACAATGCTTGAGATTTAGGTGACTTTTTAAGACCCATAGAAAGAAGCTTTTGTTGCTCATGAATTAACATCTCAGAAAAAAGTTGCAAATGATGGTGTAGTATATGTAGATCCCATAGTCAACCTATGAGTATGAAAGCTAGAAACAAAAGCTGCATAATCAGGACCAAGTTTGTTCAATGCATTATAAAATAATTGAATGTCCTTATGAATTCCACATGCTTTACATTTCTCTCTTAGATCATTAACCTTAGTGATGTAGTCTTGGATGTTGTCAAAGTTCTTAGGATCAAGGCTCATTAGTTCATTATCAATTTGATAGCCTTTTACTTCATCTATAGTACCATACAATGTTTTCAATTTGTTCCAAGCTTCATGAGAATCCTTACATGATTCAATTTGAAATAATAGATCTTGAGAAACTAAGCTACGAAGACATCCAAGAGCTTTAGTATGTTCAATCGTCCATTTTATTTTTTTCTTATGATCTTTAGGTTCAGGTACCTTATTCTCAACATATAGAGAGTGACCTTGAGTCATTAGAGCACTCCATGGATGTTGATGCCAATTTGAATAGTTGTATGATGTTATAAAAGGAACCTTAGAATGATCCATGGAAAAGAAAAGCATAAGAAAGCATATCAAAAGAATGCACCAAGAGACTCCTTCCACCCCCCTCCCAAATCACTCAATCAAGAATCCCCCCAATAATATGATTTGGCACTTTATATGTAGTGCGATTACAATGCCAAAATTGCTTTCTAGAGTTTACAATGCCAAGATGGATCAAAGATGGAAAATTGTGACAATATCTTAGAATTAGATCCTCAATTTGAAATTATACTTTTTCAATATGATCTAGACTAAAAATGAAGCCTTCCCAAAAGCACAAAATTTCTCCAAGTGTCAGTATGTCCAAGTTGTCAACCAGAATAGAAATATGCACATTGAATAAAAGATACCTGGGGCCGAATCTAGAATAAATTCTTAGATATAATTGAAGAGTTCTTCAATACCTTTCCAATGCTGCAAGAATCCCAAAAATTGGATACACAGGCAAAAAGTTATGAGCTTGGAAGTCCCATTAGGAGATATGACTTCAAACAGAAATAACTTTCACCAGCAGCTAGATTTGATAATGAAACTTATACCACTAGAAAGTACATAAAACCAACTTTCCAATGATATCTTGTTTGCCAAAATCCAATTTTTGGATCAAAAGTTATGAATTTTTGAAAAAAATGCTGAATTTAGCCTGTTGTGACGACTCTCCTAGCAAAATAAAAATTTGCCAAAATTCAAATTTGTCTAAAAGGGACAAATTTTATATGAAAATAGGGGTTTTTGGGCCATCTAAATGCAATGACAACATCCATTTGGGCTATAAGTGCTCCAATAAAAAACTGTTCACCAGATCTAAGCTTCAAACCTCAGTTTGCAACTATATCATACAATAGCAAAATTGAGTGAAATAAAAGCTAGATCTGAATTTTTGGGGAATTATAAACTCAAATGTGAGCTTAGGTTTGCACCAACATGCTCCAAAATGAACCTGTAATACAAATCCACAAAGAGAAAACCCCAAATCTAGTATTTTTTTCAAGTTTATCTGATTGTCTAGGTCATCATATGATGCAAGAGAAGAGCATACTCAACTTTTCAAGATCCACCAATATTTGCAACTTTGCAATAATTCAAGCACAAATCACCCTCAAATATGAGAAGGGGGTTTGCAAATCTGAAGCTTTGATACCATGTTAGAGTCACCCAAGGACTCAAGCCTCCAAGATCACTTACAAAACCAAAAACAACCTTCTACAAAAGAGAAAAAAAAAGCATAAATTTGCAATAATGGATGCAAGATACTATGGCCAATATGCAATACTCAAGATTGCAATGGTATTGGATTGGAATAAAATACAATTGAGAACCCCTTGGTTATATAGCCAAGGTGAGACATAGGATTAGACAAGATCATGACAAGTGTCTTAATCCTATGACATGAGACAACTAACTGGACATAAAAGTAAAAAAGATAAGATCTAGACATGACAACTAAGATTTCTATTAAGAATCTTAGGACCTAAGTAAACTTAACATGTGAATAAGTCCCCTAGTAGGAATTAACTAGGTACAGGACTTTTATTCACACCAACATATTGAAGCATCACTTGAGTGTCAAAATTGTTGTCGAAAACTTGCTACTAACTTTATTATGATCAGATCTTACATAAAATTTCTAATTTTCAATCTTAATGCCATGTAAATGTTTAATACATCATTATTGACAAGTTTTATAGAATTGGCTATTAGCCAAATGTCAGTCATCCTCAAGCTAAACATGATTTTCAATGAAAGCAGTCTCTCATTGACAGAAGAATCTACAAAAAACGATCTAGCATTGGAACCTAAGTTTTCTTGATCTTTTTCTTTTTCTATTCATATCATACCTTTAACATTTCTAAGTGCTAATTGCAAAGAAAGAACTCTTTGAAAGTCGCAAACTGAGCTACCATATGAAGTACTAGTAAGTTTTGTTGAAGTTGCAATTTGTATAACTGATCTTTTTCAGTAGTCAATTTTGGCCAAGGTTATGGGCTTCCTTCATTTGTTATAAGGTAGGCTTGTATTACATTATAAACATTTGAACTTCAATCAAGCTTGAATCTACATCATGTTTGTGACACTGCAACCTTGCTTCATAGTCAATAGGGTTACAGTCCGCTTTCTTATGGTGAAATGTATTTGAAGTTGGGTCATGTTCTTATAGCCCCTCGGGATTTTATAGCTGATCTTATAGTTTCCTCACATAGAAAATTATTTGATCAGGGGCTCAAGTTAAAAGCTTGGTGGACAACCCAATCAAAGAGATTCATTTAGCTTATGTGTCCCTATTATAGGGATTTAGAATATGCAAAGTGATGAATATTTTGTCATTGATGTCAAAGGTTTAGTATATCTCTCTATGCTGTTTGGAGTTGAATCTCTTATTCGTCACTTTGAATCGCTTAATAATTTATTGAGGTGGCATGAGTTTTGGTTGTTGCAAGGTGACTTGGAAGGCTACGTGGTGTTTTAGGAAGTCTGCCAGTCAATGTATAGCTCTGCCTAGATTTGGTGAAGCAAATGGCATAATGTGCGGTCAAAGGAAATTAACTTCTCCAGCCGTTGCTTATTCATTTCTTTCTTGCCGCCACATGGACAGAGAAGATCGTGATTAAATGGAGCCATCGTAGTATTTCATGCCGTGAACTTTAGGGAGTCTCTAGAGAGTTAAATAAGCCATCCAGGATTCCTTGTAACGCCTTCCATATATATGGAAATGGATTTAATTGTTTTTGTCGACTCCATTGTGGGTGGCTTAAGACTCCTTGACGGGTTTAATGCGCCTTTGTGGAAGTTGCGATGAATTTCAAATGCCATCGATACCATTTATCTTTGGGATGTCTGTGTGAAATTGGTCGACTTTTCTCCTGCTCGTATTGCGTGGTCTTTGTAATGCGATTTGGATTAGATTCTATGCCTGTCATTATTGCAGTGGTCTTCATGGTAATTAAGAAGGTTGCCGACCACTTTTAGGAAGTTCTAAAAAGCAATCAAAATATGCAAAGTTAATTTGGAGTTGTCTTTTTTGATATTAGGAAGTCATGGAGTACAAGCTATGATCAAAAATAAAAACCTTAGCTATATTTTGTCTGTTGATTGTGTGGAAAACCTTTTTGACTTCATAGGCCATCGTCTCCATACTTGGAGATATGGGTTGAGTTCATGGGTAATAAAAAGACCATTGTTGTGGTGAATAAAAAAAACGCCATCGTTACTATTCTTCGCACGGACTGTATAATACATTAGCCGTGAGAGGTATTTTGTGCCTTTGTGTGGAGTAAAGAAAAACGGTTGAAGAGTGAGATATTTCATTGCCATTGTTACCATTCATTGTGCACGGTTGCATAATGAGATTGTTGTGTGTTTATTTGGGCTTTTATTGAGGAATCTCAGATTTGAAAGGTAAAGGTAGAAGACATGCCATATGAGGACTGAGGTGGATTTGTGAAGTCTGGAAGTCATCCTGTTTTCAGTGTTGTATTCATTCTGTTTTTGAAGTGATGGCTTATGCGTTTAAAAATATATATATCAGTTCTGTGATTTTCTTTAGGATTGAAGTGTTATATTTGTTCTTGCATTGAGGTGTGGATGGATTCAAATTGAAGAAGTTTTTGATTTGAGTATTAGAAAGTTATGAAGAATGTTAAATGGCAGTGAAAGGATCAAAGTGCTGTTTCAGATGAAGTTAAGTATTTGAGCAAGAAAAATTTCTGAGTTTGAATATAGTTTATATATGCAAACATGTGCCTTTCGGTTGATGTGTAGATTGTATTTGAAATCAGAGTTGCAGTGTTGTGAAAGCTTTTCAGTGAGTTGGTGCTCACATTGGAGTTGGTGCTTCAAGGAAGTTGGTGCTTCCAATGAGTTGGTGCTCACTTTTGTAATCTGGATTTTGTAGTCTCTTGGGTTGGTGCCCATTTGAAGTTAATGAAAGCAATTTTTCTGCCATGGTTTCTTACCCGAAAGGGTTTTCCATGTGATATCAGTGTTTGTCTTGTCTAATGTTTGCTCTTATTGTTTGATTGCTGACTCATATGGCTTTAAGGTTTAAAGTTTTAAAATACTGATTCAGCCCCCCCCTCTTAGTATTTTTTGTGTGCTCTTCACAAAGAACAATTGAACAACAGAAACAGAGAGAAGACAATTAGAACTGTAACAAGATTATATTATGCTTAGTTGTACATGATTTGTGAGAACAGATGTGTGTTGTTTATCTTGTACAACCATTATTCAACCATCCTCCTACAAAGAATGGTCATGTACATATGTATACACAGAAAGAGGAATATGAATCACATCAGTCATAAAAAATAATAATTGTGAATTGCTGCATGTTGTGAGTTTTTACCTATAGAAATTGTGTTTTTTGTATAAATCACGGTAAAAAATCATTGAACAATATTTTCATGCTTAATTGCAATAAAATTGTTTGAATCATGTCTACTTGTGGGTATTTTGAACGATTTTATATTGATTTTAACTTGATCTGCAATTGTTTTTTAAGGATAGGGTTTTACATGCATTATGGTCTTTTGTTTGAAGGAATTTTACTTTTATTTTGCATTGGTAATGGAGCTTTTATTTTTATTTTCTGTCACTTGATAAGTTGATTGTTGACATATTATTATAGAGATTATGCCACATAAGCCATGGAGCCTATCTTGCATTGCAGACTGAGGAAACACAACGTTAAAGCCATTCTGATGTTTTCTCTGCTTGATAATCTTGCATTGTTTGAGTCCTTGTTGGCAATGAGAATGTACTCCTGCAAAGTCACCTTTTGGGTCAGATTGGAGTTTAAGATGAGGAGGTGCTTGTTGTAGGAAAACCTTCAATGCTTGGTTACATACAGTTCACAGTCTCATCTCCATTTTGTGGCAGTCCCCAACAATTTTCGCACAGTGTCTTCTCCATTTTGTGGCAGTCCTCAATGGTTTTTTAATAGTGTGTTCTTCATTTAATAGCACAGTCCTCAACAATTTTTGCGTAGTGTCTTCTTCATTTTGTGCCACAAACCTCAACTATTTTTGCACAATCTCCTGTCTATCTTAAGAAAAACAGTCAATTTTTTTTTGTATTTGCATTAGCTACTTGTTAAAAAGACTATGGTCTTTATTTTTTTCTGCCATTAGTTGACACTTAAACAATTTCAATTTCAACTCCTTTGCACACGATTTTTGCTGCCAGCACCCATAATCTAATCCCAGCCGAAGCCTAATAGCAGGTTTCCTGAGTTTTAGATTTATAGTCTTAAAGAATGGCAGCAAGGTTCCAAACTACAAGTAATATTTTTGATTTTAATCTCTATTTGTTTTCTAGAGATTGAAGAAAAGTTAGTGTAGTTCTGGCATACTATAACGAGTATGACCTTAAAAATTGCTTTGGCATTCTCATTAAATTTTTTTCTGTTGTGTCTTACACACATGCTCAATTTTGCCTTGACAAAACAAGGACCTCCTACCTGTAGGAGTTTAGGTGAACTCCTCAAACACCCCAGAATCACCTGCAAGACAAAATAACTTCCGCAAGAGAGAAATGGCAGAAATATCATGCTATCATTAAGATGCAAGAATGCCAAATTGAATATGAGATGATTACAAATGTACAAAATGCCTTGAATATATAGGCATGAGTGAAAACCTAAAATGCATAAGATGTTGCCAAGTGTTAAAATCACACTACATGTGACAACATGTGAACCCAATCTAGGAAATGATAAAAAGATAGAGATAAGTTCTAGAAGGACAACTCATCTTCTAGAAGGAATCTTATCTCCTACAAATAAGGAAAGGGGAATTACCTCATTATTAAATGATTTATCTAATTATGCAACTTAGGACTTAAAATATTACCTATGTAAACTTATGCAAAGTGTAATTAAATAATTAATTACACCAACACTACCTTTTGCTCCCCCTTTTGCTTCCTTTGCCTTGTTTGTTTTCTTGCTTTCATGTCCTTTTTGCTTGGTCTCATTTTCCTTCTTTTTCCTTAATTTTATTTTTGGGTATTTTGCATTTTATCGGAACTTTCAAAGTTGGTCATCCTAGCATGATTGTATTAAAAACTTCAAAACCCTGACCCTTTGTAGATCGGAATTGTCGGGGTCGATGTGTCACTTTGTTGGAATTTTGGAGTTGGTTATCCATGCATGACCATAAAGGCATCTTTGAAACCTTAACGTTTGGGATATGACTTCACCTCGACCTATCTTTTTGGCTCTGCATTTATGGTGAGATTTCTTGCTGTTTTCCCCCCCTTTTTTTGGTCCTCGTGTCATTTCATTTGTGCTTATTGCTTGCTTTTGTTTTCATCCTCCTATGCATTGGCGACTAGCTCTTTGGTTTTTTGTGAGCAATTGCTATTGCTGGGAGAGTGTGTTGGTTTGCTTTGGGTGCTTGTGCATTTGCTACGTGTGGTTGGAGCTCATTTTCCTGCCTCACCATTCTCTTCTTGTCATTTTCACCATGTAGTATTTCTTTGTAGTCTATTAATGGCAGCCTCTAGTTTCTATTTGTTTGTTCTTTGTGTTTTGCTTGCTTGTTTCCATATTGTGTTGGCGTGTTATATTGTTTTTTTGTGTTTGTTAGGCCACTTTTGGTTGTTTTTTTGTCTTTTCCCTTTGTCTTGGATTTGTTTTCATTTTTTTGTATTTGTTTTCTTGGTTTTATTATGTGCCCTAGTCATTCGATGTCATTTCCCCTTCTAGAGACCATATGTTGGAGTTGGGGTGCGAGTTTTTCCTGATGATGTCATGGTGGCATCATTTTGACATAAGCTTGGTGCCTTGCAAGCCTTTGAATGCTCAAGACCAACTCCTGTACTTAGAATATTTTCTATCTTTTTTGGAGTCAAGGTTTCAATGTTCCTTGTATCTCAGTACCTATTAAGTAGTTCCTTCAAAGTTGATCCTCGATAACATATACTGTTATATCTTTCGGGATCAGGACTTTGGGGTTAGTCTTATTTTGGTAATTGTTTCATGGTATGTCCAAAGTTTGATCATCGACAAATTTGCAATGCTTTATTCTTCGGGACCGTGGGTTTGAGCATACCCTTATTTGCATACCTATTTAAGGGTACCTCCAATCCTTGAACCTCAACGCTCCTTAAAGGTCTACTTTCACTTATACATGGTGGCTTTTTAGACCTAAATTATACATTTCGAAACTCACATTATCGCATGTCACTGTTTGTACTTTTAGCCATCGGACTTCTAGGATCCCCAATACCTAAAATCATAAATCATGTTGGGACTCCCAACTTTGATTCCACAACAAATTTCTCTAGAGAATTGTGTGCTAGTTTGTGGTAGGCAAGACGATGTTACTCCAATAGTGTTTTAAGGCTTGTCTACTCATTGTATCATAATCTAAGTTCCTTTATTGCACAATGGGATACTTGATGATTGAATTACAAATAACTTGATCTAAAGGAAGATGTGTTTCTTGACTCCACTAATGGCCTTATGTGTGCTTGGCAGTAAACATGCAAGGAGAGCTAGGGCCATCAAAAGAGATGAAGTACAAATACAAGGGTTATCACCCTTCATCTAAGATGTTCTCTCCTTGGACGAACATTGGAGACATTGATCTTGGACATGTGGACATTTAAGAGTTCCTGCAGAGAGTCAATGTTGAAGGAGACAAAACTTTCATGGCTCAATGCATGGCAAAGTGCGGATTGGTGCAAGTTGCTGCTTTCCTAGTATCCCTCCAATCTCCAAAGTTGGTTTTGGGTTGTATGTAGGCCTATGATTAGAAGAAAAGAAGTATACTTGGCCTTGTAGCTCAGACTGTATTGGATATTCACTCGGAGGTTATTGAAAGAGTATTTGGGCTCCCCACTTATGCTCAATATGACAAGATAATCATGGAAGCGGTAAAATACTATCAGAGCATAACTACACAGACTGCCAACTTCATAAATGACAACTTGCTATTACAAAATAGGAAGTTTGTTGTAAAGATCTCCAAGGTTATACACAAGAGTGAGTTCTAGGAGGATCCTAAAGATGCCATTACTCTTCTTAGCACAGTTTTCAGTCAACCTAGTGCCAAGGACTTCTATCCTTGGATGTGTTTTTTCATTATTCAGATTTTTGATGGCAAGAGAATAGATTGGGACACTCTCATTATTGACACACTTGATGAGTAGCTATCAAAGGTGTTGGAATCCACTAGGTCCTATTTGACCTCTTATTTAGTGTACTTGTTGGCTTTCCAAGCCCACTTTTCAGGTTTAAATCATGTAGGCATCTTGCTGCTAGGAGATGCCAAAGTCTATGATCATTATCCCTAGCTGTAGTTGAAGGAAAGTTGGAAGCATACAATTGGGTTAATGATGCATTTGTCTATGCTATCATTAGATGATTGGAGAATGATTATGCAAAGATGTACCTAGAGGCAATTGAAGTCACAGTTGGGTTGCAAAACTAGTTTATTTGTTAGAATATTGTATAGACCAAAAGACAAATTTATGACTGTTCAAATATGCAGGTCGACCTCTCTCATATTGGCATATATGCAAGACAAATTTACACTTATGCTGGCCAACTCCTTTTAAAGTCATATTGAAATTAAAAATAAATTAAATTATGTTCATGGGCCGACCTTACCTTGTAAATCATGAAGATGCTTATATATATATATGTAGCGCCCAAGAAAAAGATTGTAATTATGTGTTTGAAAAGCTAACAAATATACTCCAAAAGCAGTGATTGAAGTCTTTAAAAGTCTACAATGAATAACTAAGGCAGCGATTATATTAAGTCATAAAAGAGCAGTGATTATGCAGTGATAAAGACTAAAAAGATGGCAGCAATTAATTATATATTGAGCAATGATTATCCTTTAAGAAAAAACAACGATTAAGAAAGGAGCAAGTGCAGCGATCAAGCATAAATTAATGAGCAGGAACTAACGCATAAGGCAACAATAAAAAATGGAGGCAGCGATTCATAAAAGCAATGATTAAGAAGATAAATAATTACAATGGCAGCACTGGGTGAAAAAGACAAAAATGCAAATAAGACAAATCTGTCTTAAGAAAATGTGTGGTTAAGGAGGTAAAGAAATGGTGCAATCAACATTAAGAATTGATTAACAAAAAGACATGCAAATTAGGAAAGATCGCCACTTTTGATGGAGAGGTATGTCTTCTTATGAAGATATAAATAATGATTACATTTTGAGATATGGTATAGGTGAGATAATTATATCATATATACACCAGCAGACTTATAACAGCAGATCTATGAAGATTATAACAGCAGATCTATGAAGGACATAACAGCAGGTCTATAAAGGATATTTGAGCAAATCCATGAAAGATAGTTTAGCAGATTTGTCAAAGGAAATTTAAATGCATACATACACCAGTAGTTTTGTGTGAAAAAGATAAGAAGAGCATGAGAAGATAAGATTGCAGTTTTGATGAGAAGAATATAAGGAGTTTTATAGCAGATATATATGATGAGTTTGTGATCATATTCTTGCAGATTTATGATAAATCTATAGTAGATAAGAGGAGATTATAACAGTTTGAAGAAGGGAGCTATAGCAAAATTTGTGGAGAAAAAGATTATCCATCATTTGTTGTAGAAGCAACATTGATAAGGTGGAAATTTGAATGAGGGGTTGGTGCATCTAGTGAGTTGGTGCTCACAAATTGAATGAGGGGTTGGTGCCTCTAGTGGGTTGGTGCCCACGAATTGAATGAGGGGTTGGTGCCTACAAACTTTGTAAAAGTAAGAATTTATATAAAAGCATTAATTTGCCGTGGTTTTCTCCCATTAGGGTTTCCACGTAAATATTGTGTTCTTTTCATGTGCATACTTAATGAAATTGAGTAAATGATGTTATTGTGATTGATAAAAAATGTTGTTATACTGATTAACACCATTATCAAACCCCCCCTCAGTATAACTGTGTTCTCATCATTATCTAGTTTAAAACATTCTCTTCTATCAGAGTGGGTGGTTTTCATAAAGCAACCTATAGACTCCCTAGGTACCCCAATGATAATTTTTTTGTTTGAATATTTGCAGATAGGTGGTGGAAATTTAGTAATTGATTGCTAGCAAGCATAAGGCTGGAATTTCTTTTCCCATCTAGGTGGATGTTTATTCATGCATTAGTATTCAAAGTGCAAAGATTGTCGAGCAAGAGATGGCTTGTTTGACAATGCACTTATATGAAGTTAGGGATAGATTTGATCCCATTGGAAGGATTGGGCCCTTGATTGGGTCATTTGTTGTACATGTGCTTGCCACTGAGGACTTTTGGGTTTCAGATGAGCATGAGCTTGAATCAAAGATGATTGTAGGATGGCACTTGCTCTTGTCAAGGGAAGCAATTTGGAGAAAGTCCCCAAAGGAATGCATGAAGATGGAAAGGTCTTGGACCCTTTCTACAATAGGGACAAAGTATATAATCAACCAATGGAAAGGATAGATTGATCTAGACTAGAAGATGCCTCCATAGAGGTGGAACCAAGGCTGTGGTTGCAAGAACTAGGCGGTTGATGCATCCTTACTTGATTGTTGATCCTCCTCCATAGCAGTAGAAGCCTTTCCAAGCATCCCCTTAGGTTCATCTAACAAGGAAAGAAATAGGAAGTCTTCATCTACTGTAGCACAAGAGAAGGTCAAGAAAAAGAAAGAAGAGGCTCCCAATGTGTGAATCATTGTCGGTGAAGAGGAAGAAGAGGCTCAAGAGAAACCATTACAATGAAGAGCAAGGACTAGAGCATCAATAGCACAACAAGTGGCTAGGAAAGCAACCTAGGTACCACCTACTCCACTCCAGTCTCCAATTCCTTCACCTCCTCCTCCTCCACAGGAAAGCAACTTAGGTACCACCTACTCCACTCCAATCTCCAATTCCTTCACCTCCTCCTCCTCCACATATTTCAATTTTGTCCACAAGTCAACATTCCAGAACAGTCTATTAAGGAGGAAGAAGTAATTATTGAAGATTTTCAAGAAGAAGCTCAAATACTTGCAGATTTTTCAAGAGGTATGCTTGATGGTGTTGGGGCATCTTTTGAGGGGGAGTCTCATACTTCGAATCAGTTGGTGACTCCTTCACCTCCTCCTTCTCTAGGGTACACCTCAAGGGGAATCCTTTCTCCCCCTCCAATTTTTCCTCTTTCCACTCCTCCAAGATCACCAAGTCCACCTGGAGCAAATATACAAGAAACTTTTGTTGGGGATTGAAGATTTCTAGTGTGGCTGACGTCCACTATCTAGAAGAGACAAAGAACATACAAGTCTGTTTTAGAGGACCTTTTTGGGTTGGTAGATTTATTTCAGGCTCAACCAAGGAAGAAGAGAGCTAGGACACTGTCTTCTATTAGCCTAGATGCTCATGGAGATAGGATTGTACAAATTGTAGTTCCTTTGATAGACAAAAATGAAGCTAACATGCAGCTAAGAGATTGTTAGCTGCAAATTGTTAATCTAGGCCATCAAACACAAGAGGGAGAGAAACAATCCCTCCAAACTTCTATATTTACCATTCTAGGTAGAATGGATAAAGATGAGAAAACCAAGGAAGAACTCAAGGCCTAGATTGGTGAACCCACAACTTATATCAATTACCTCATGGGTCCGATAGATGCCAACTTGCTTGCTTTTGCAATTCTGAAAACATTGGACAAGGGAAAACAATGGCAAGATGTTGGACGAGTGGTAAGCGCTACTGTTGCCTAGAGGGAGGCTTTAGAGTCAAAGGGCATTAGGCTGATCCGTGAGGCCATCTAGTGTAATCATAGAGTAAGCGACGAAGCTTGTGCAACGATTGAGTTTGAGGAATTGCTTGATGTGATGTCCCTTAATTTTATACGCCCAAAAGAGGACTTGGTCTAATTAATTAAATATTGAAATTGTCTTTAATTATTTTAGAAGACATTTTAATTATTTAATTAATTAATTAATTAATATTTATGGCTATATGAAATGTTATGATATTGAAATTAAAGTTTTATAAGCCATTTATATTTAAATAAATCAGTTACCAAAACTGAATTGGTGAAGTTATATGGGCTTTGAGGGCCGACACAAGAGCATCACGAGAAGAATTGTTGAAGTTAGAATGTCTGGTTAGACACTAAGATCCTGAGAACGGAAACTCTCACGGATCCAATGCCTTTGCCTGGATGGAAACCCAGCAAGGCAAATCTCAATTTCATTATCATTGTTTTGTGGTATTGAGGGTTGGCTATTCTCAATTCAACATTGCTGATGTAGCAATTTCTCATGTAGTTGGAGAGCCTTGCATACACAGACGATGTTGCAGTCTCAAACGATTGTTAGTCATATATTTTACTTTGTTGTCGGCCGTAGTCGGCCAATTGTTAATAAAACAATAGTTAGTAGAATAATAATGTCATGTACTTTCGGGAAAGCATGTTCAGATTAATGATATGTTAATGTTGTTACGAAGCGTCGTGTCGGTTGGTTGTCTAACCACCGCCGAGCGTTATATGTAGTCGGTTGGGATAGTCGGGAGATAGTTATGAATTATGAATGAGTCTTTGTTGCCGATGTTTATTTTGTAAGCATTGTGATACTCTCTTGTACATGATATTTCTGAGAATGAATAAAGTTTCTGGAGTTCAAATATGATATTTTTTAGTTTGCTGTTTTATCCTATGTTCTGCACATTACTAGTTTGCCAGTAGTATGTAAGAGTAGAATCCCATTCCGTAGGCAAACATTTGGCGCTGTTGCCTGAACGGACTAGGGCATCATCTACCATGGCAGCGTAATGGGTCAACCAGCGGAAGAACCTATAAATGCTAATGAGGAACGGGAAGACTCATTGACAGAAGATTTGGTGAATTTGTGGAAAATATCGTTACGTGATCACGTACGTAGGGAATCCCACATTCGGGAGATCCCTGAGGAAGTCATCTGGGATCGGCTGGAAGTGAACGACGAGGTGAACCACCTCCTGAATCGCATGCCCAGATTACTGGCCCGCCATTTCATTATCCTGCAAGACTTACGAGAAGAAGAGGATCGCGAGCGCCGAAGGCAGCAAATCGTACAACGTTGTGAAGACAGAAACAAACGTGAGGAGGAAGAACGCGATACTAGTCGGCGCCGTACTTCCGGCAACCAGCAATGATTGCTTGAACAACTAAATGCCCGTACGGCCGAACAAAGACAAGAATAGAGTACCTGACGGGCACGGGACTTCGGAAGAGCAAGTTCGGCGATCACTCAGGCTACAAGAGCAAGAAAATCGGCGAAGATGACTAAGGCAAGCCGGTAAGGAATTGGATGAAGATTTAATTGAAATAAATCAGAGCATAAAAAGAACATATGAAAACCTGTCAAGAATAGATACATCCATTGAACGGGCGCACCACAGTTTGTTAGAAGGAAGGGACGAAGACCCCTTCAGCACTCCACACGCAGGAAAATATAACCTTTATGCAAATGAGGATGATTTGAATAGCAGCATCAGACGATTTCGAGAGTTGTCCCTCTCGGACGACGACAACGAGTTAAGAAGGGGAAGGCCAGAGCTTAAGACCCCAAGGCAGAGAGAGCATCGGCGGGATCCTGAGGAGACCCACGGTGTTGAGGACGCTGACGGAGGATGTGGAAGTGACTCGTATGTGGCCAAGAGTGCTGGTGACGCACAGGGACGTAGCGAGGAATCCACTAGTCTAATCGAGTCCAAAACACAAGGAGGTCAACAAGGAGGTCAACCGGTAAAGATGGCTCATCCGGATCGGCAAAAGTTGCCGAAATTCATGGGGAATGGCTCTGAGGATCCCGTACGGCATTGCAAGACATGTGAGACAATCTGGATAGCCAGCGGGCAGGATGACCCCGATCAGTGGCTGAAGGCATTTCCAGCAACACTTAGAGACAGTGCCATTGATTGGTACTCGGAATTGGACCAAGTGCAGAAAGCCACATGGAGGGTCCTGAAGCAAAATTTTGAAGCGGAGTTCAAACTTTTACGAGACGATAGTGAGATCGTCACAGAAATATATCATACCAAACAAGGAAAGCATGAGAACGTACGGACCTACAACAGGAGGTTGAAAGACTTAATAGGGAAGCTGGAGGCACAGCCGACAGATGGTTTAAAGAAAAGATGGTTCATTGAAGGACTGATTCCCTCACTTCGGCGAAAAATGAAAGTAGTACCGCCATCCTCGTACACCGAAGCATACAATCGGGCGATGGATATTGAAAGTGAGAATAGGACTTCCTCGAAGGGGAAGAAGAGGGATGACGACGAGAGTGCCGAGGAAAGTGACGATGAATCGGCAACCGTACAAGCCCTTCGGCGGGATATGATGCGGATAATGAAAGAACTGAAGGCCGACAAGGACGGATCCAAAGAGGCCAATGAATTATGGTGTACGGACTGTAAAACGGAAGGTCACACAAAGGCAAGTTGCCCAAAAAAGTTATTCTGTGACATCTGCCAGGTTATGGGACACTCCGTCAAGGAGTGCCCATACAACTTAAAAACCAAAAGTTCGCAAGTATTCTTCACTCAAGGCGAACAGTCAACCCCTCCAACCACGCCACCAAAGCCACAGAACAACAATGCATCCCCTGGAGGCTACCGCAACAGTCGGCGAAATACGCCGAGAAGTAAAATTCAGTACGATAGCAAAGGACGACCGATGATCCAGTGCCGGAACTGTAATGAATGGGGTCACTTTGCGAGGGATTGTCAGAGCGGCCAAGGCAACGGGGGAAAACTGTGCAAGTGGTGTGGACCGGGTGATCATGAAGACACCGACTGTCCGAAGCAAAAAGGAAGTATCAATATGCTGGAGGTAGCCGACGAGGAAGTCTTGGCGATTACAAGGGCACAGTCAAAAAGGGAAAATTACCCAGACCCTCGTACGGAGAAAGAACGATTTCGGGAGGCCAAGACAAAAGTAGAAGAAGCAATGGCGAATGAAGGCAAGAACCCGAAAGCTACCAGTACGTTGCTACAGTCGGAGTCGGAGAAGAATATCGTACGGCAGGTGCTTCACACAACCGTACCCATTAAGGTAACTGATCTCTTGCAAACGATGCCTTATCTCAAAGTAGCGCTGACAAATGCTATTGAAGAAAACCTTCCGAAGAGTTCACCAGAACGTACGGAACGTACGCTAGAAGTGGTAGCCGAGACTTCAGATCCAATGCTCCTAGCAGTAAGCATCGGGAGGAAACCAGCCGTCGTCGAGATGGAAATCTTGGGCATGAAGTTATCTAACACTATCGTCGATGGTGGTTCAGGAGTAAACGTACTGCCAGAAGAGACCTGGAAGTGTCTGGGTAAGCCGACTCTTTGGCCCCCGACATTCCACCTTGTGGGGGCAGATCAACACGGTATCAGACCGCTGGGTACACTAATGGAGCAGAAGGTCTTGATCGGCACGCAACTGTTTCTGCTAAATTTTGTGGTCATCCCACTGGAGAAAAAGGCATATGATGCACTCTTGGGACGGGGATGGCTGATCGCTGCCAAGGCAACCCACAACTGGAAGAGGAACACACTCTCGATCGAGAACAACAGGCAAAAGTACGTCATTGACTTGAAGAACCAGGCCGTGAGCGAAGAATTGGCTTCCTCTAGATCTGAATCGGATGGAGGTGAGTCGGATGAGGACAAAGGAAGGAAAGCTATGGAACCGAACACTGAAGGTGTACTTGAACTTGAGAGTTGTTCGGAGGATGAGACAAGCTCATTGAATGGCTTATTTCATTGGCAGATGGAAGACTATGAAGTATTCCACCGAGAGTGTAACATGCTATAAATCGGGGAAATCAAGGAAGAAGAGAAACAGGGAAGGGCCAGCCAAACATTTCCGGCCGAGAACGGAGAGTACAAAGAAAGAGTATCAACACTGGACGATACGAGTCCACAAGTTTGAACAGGTACGAGATGAAAAAATTGTGTTGGAATTAAAAAATGAAAAGTATGAAAAATTAAAAATTAGAAAAAAAGAAAAGAGATGAAGAGAGAGAAAATGAAATGAAGTTGAAAAAATAAAAAGAAAAGAAGAGAGAAGGAGGAGAGAGTTGAAAATGAAAGTTGAAAAAAATAAAAGAAAAGAAGAGAGAAGGGAGGAGAGAGAAAAGGAACGGAAGTTGGAAAAAATAAAAATAGATAGGAAAAAAGCTATGAAAATAAAAGAAAATAACAGAGTAAGTAAGGAGGAACAAGGCGAATGGGAAGAAAAGAGAAAAGAAGAAAAAAATAAAAGAAGCGTAAACGAAGCCAGAAAAGAAAGCAAACGAAGGGAGAAAAAATTAAATAAGTCGGCCATCAAGAGAAGTATTAAATTAAATAAAGTAAGGCGAATTAAAATAAGAGTCTCAGCTATTGAACAAATCGTACGGCCAAAGGAGAAATTGGCTAAAGGAAATAAATGGCGGAAAATTAAAGGAGAAAACATTAAATTAAAAGGTTGCCAAAGCCCGGCCAGAGAAAAAAGCGTACGGCCAAGGGGGAAAGCGATTAAAACAAATAAAGTTAAAAATGAAATAAATATAGCACCCCAAGCCGTACGGCCATTTAAAGAGGAAATAGTCGGGAGAAAGGGCAAAATAAACAGAAATCATGACTGGAGAAGTGAACACAGGAATCCGTACGCACTCAGGAAGTCAAGCATAGAGAGGGAACTCGTACGGCACCTTCACCAGTTCCAAAGTTTTGAAGTCGTACAGCATCCAAGGTATTCTCAAACCGTACGGTATTTTCAAGCTCCCCAGTATTCATTCTGTTTGTCAGTGGAAATCGTACGGCAAGTGCAAATTGAAAATTTGGCCAAGTTCTGCACCGTACGGCCTTTGCAAGTTAAAAATTTTGCTAAGTCCTGCATCATACGGCCATTCCAGACTAAAATTGGTGCCAGGGTTGACATCGTACGGCAGCTCAGTGATATTCTCCAGGTCGTACGGCATCAGTGCATCAGTGACTTCCTCCAAGTCGTATAGCATCATTGCCTCAGGAGATTTCGTACGGACTCAGTGTTGCAGGAGAATCCGTACGGCACCAGCATTTCAGGAACACTTGCACGAAATTCACAGAACTCTAGGGTCGTACGGCTCTTCCACCTAGCAGGAATCCACATCGTACGGCCTTGACAATCTCAAGCTTTTGTCATCGTATGGCCTTGGCAATCTCAAGTTTTTGTCATCATACGGCACTGCCAATCTCAAGCTTCTAGAATCGTACGGCTTTTTCACTCAGAAGACTCCCAGGTCGTACGGCTGTCACAAGTCCTCACAGTATACGACATTTGCATCCTCTGCACAGAGTACGGCATCAGCACATCAGACAAATTCGGCAAAATATCTCAAGGCGTACGACACTCACCCACCTTTCAAGCCGTACGAACTCTACCACATTCTCCAAGTTCTCAGGTATAGATTCTCCAGGGCGTACGGCCTTTCCAGTTTCAGCCGTTTCAAGCATTCTTCCAGGACGTACGGCATTTCCAGCTTTTGCCAGATCTCGGCAGTTTTCGGCAGTTCGGCAGCTTTCGGCAGTTCGGCAGTTTTCATCGGCAGTTCGGCAGTTTTCATCAGCAGTTCGGCAATTTTGATCAGTTCGGCAGTTTTCGTCAGTTCGGCAATTTTCATCAGTTCGGCAGCTTTCGGCAGTTCGGCAGTTTTCATCGGCAGTTCGGCAGTTTTCATCGGCAGTTCGGCAATTTTGATCAGTTCGGCAGTTTTCGTCAGTTTGGCAGTTTTCGTCAGTTCGACAGTTTTCATCATTTCGGCGGTTTTCATCAGTTCGGCAGTTTTGATCAGTTCGGCAGTTTTGGTCATTTCGGCAGGTTTGCTCAGTTCGACAGTTTTGATCATTTCGGCAGTTTTGCTCAGTTCGGCAGTTTTGATCATTCTGGCAGTTTGGATAGTTTCGGCAGTTTTCACAACTGTTTCGAGAGTTATAAAGTCGGCTGGAATCGCCGAACTGACAGAAAGATGGACAAGGGAAAGAAGGCTATGCAGCACAAGCCAAAGGTAGCCTCGGCTGGAAAAAGAAAGAGGATGGACGCTGATAACGAGATGATGACATGGGAGAACCTGACTGGCAACGAGTGCAAGCAGTGGTGGCGACGCACTCCTGATGACCACTCCTTGAAGGTTGCCCTTCGACACGCTCGGGTAGACAAAGCTGAGATATTGGCAGATCGGCAGCTTCGCACACGTACGGAGGAGCTGAGGCGCCTGTGAGCAGAGCATTCTTCCACCACTCCGACGTCATCTGTGCATCCAGGGACGCACTCCCTTCCCCTTACTTCTCAGTGATCTTATCTTGCTGTATGTATGTTGTCTGGAAGACGACTTCTTTTTTGGGGGGGATGATGTTAGTTGTATATTTTACTTTGTTTTCGGCCGTAGTCGGCCTTGGTCGTAGTCGGCCAATTGTTAATAAAACAATAGTTAGTAGAATAATAATGTCATGTACTTTCGGGAAAGCATGTTCAGATTAATGATATGTTAATGTTGTTACGAAGCGTCGTGTCGGTTGGTTGTCTAACCACCGCCGAGCGTTATATGTAGTCGGTTGGGATAGTCGGGAGATAGTTATGAATTATGAATGAGTCTTTGTTGCCGATGTTTATTCTGTAAGCATTGTGATACTCTCTTGTACATGATATTTTTGAGAATGAACAAAGTTTCTGGAGTTCAAATATGATATCTTTTAGTTTGCTGTTTTATCCTATGTTCTGCACATTACCAGTTTGCCAGTAGTATGTAAGAGTAGAATCCCATTCCGTAGGCAAACAACGATTAATGGAATCTAATATTATATCCTTTTTTCCATTGAGCGGAAATCTATATTCCGAGATTACAAGCATATCGGTGGTGCCGGGAGATTGGGTACTGGAACGCAGCAAGTGATATATATATTTGCAGGAAGACCATCGATCATCGATTTTACCGGCATTGTATTTACTCATTAACGACTCTGTATTTCTCAGTTCCGTCATAGCATATTGCCCATGGCACGTTGGCTTCATTCTTTAACTCATGGAATCATCGGCACTGTGTAATGACGAGAATGTTTGGATGTTCCTGTTGTCCGCATATTGGCTCTGGCCCATGAGACGTGTGAATATATATATATATCCCAAGTCAACGTTTTGATATGGTATTGAAGACTTCAGTGGAAGCCTTGCATAACTAGTTCCGACATGGTAGAAACTCTCTGGCACGATGACTTCATGAAGGAGTCTCTGGCGCTGTGCAAAGATCGTGACTAGAAGTTGATCATTCAGAAACACACGACAACAACATTGATGGGATTTACTAAGGAATGATTGTTTAGTCGTTTCTACTGCCTTCTATAAACAAGAGTTTCGATTACTTCTGGTGGTTATCTCACACCCGAAGATCATGATAATAGCTGGTGAAGTCGGGCCTTTCAGCGGCTCAGGTCACTAACATCAGTATCGGGAGGTTGTTAAAAGATGCGGAAGTCTACACTTTCCTCAGTCCGTTTAGGAAATCATCGGGCTCAATCTATAATGCTAGAGTCTTCTTGAATAAAGTATGTAAGGTAGCGACAAGGATTGGATATTAGAGTTTGAAGGAAATTCCAGTCCTTTGCTATGTTCTACGCGGGAATATAAGGTTAGAATCTGAGTATTCATCTTTACTTATATGTTCAGCTGCACAATAAAATACACTTGTTCATATACTTGGGTTGCTGTTGACATACTCGTATATTTAATATCACTGTTGTCTCTCTGTTTGCACATAACATTGATCTTTGAATATTTGATTTCATGCAAACTGTTCGACAAAATGCCTGCACATCTGTTTTGGTGGAATTGTATAATTTTGCATATGAGGCTTCTTGGAGTTAATTTATATATATTAGTTAGTGTAAAAAGCAAGTGATAATTACTACTGATCATATTGATCATATAGTATGACACCACGTTGACATTGTCAAACTTGGGAAACCAATAATAATCCTGGCTCCAGAGGTTGGGGTTATTACAGTGGTATCAGAGCCACTATCCTGCCAGCCTGAGGGTTTTTCGCTATAGCTACACCAATGGATAAAATTCAGAGCAGAAGATTGATTCCTGCCTTTATTACTAACTCACCAGCAAAGGAAAAAAAACTTAGTTTGGAGAAACATTTGGAAGACCTTGCTCAATTGCAACAAAAGATGGCTTGTGGTTTTGCTCAATCACAACAAAAATTTAACCGGGATTTGCAGCGTCTTGCTAATTCGTTGTCAAGAGAATCTCAGCATACTAATGACTCTTCCACACCTACAAGTAAAGGAATTCATGACTTGTTTGCACAGGGAGAGTATAGGGTGATTTGCAAAAAGCTTCATGAAGAATTTGAGATACATGCTGATGTATTTGAAGATAAAAGGGAAGGTTCTTGTTCTTGTAATGATGAACACTTGTTTGATCACAGCTCTGTCCAGTCATTCCTAAGTGCAGATTGTAGTGCATCCTCAAGTGAAAGGGAAAATTCTAATGTTGATAAACCTTCTACACATCAAGACAAATCAGAAAAGATAGTTCATGGCAGCCTTGAACAAAAGTCTCTTATAGTGGAAGCTTTGGAAGATCATTTTATGGTGAAGGAGGAAAAGATTGTGAAAGTATTATCTAGGATGGATGATACTCATAAGCATGTGGAGGACCTCATTAGGACAGCCCAAATTGAGGAAAGGCGAAAAGGAAAGATAACTGGTATTTCTCATACACATTTGCAGTCCATCGAAGAAGTGTTGGAATTTATAAAAGGGAATTACTTGCAATTACTAAGAGATAGAGACATGGCTATCAAATTGGTGGAGGACAAAGATAGGGAAATTGTTGATCTTCGCCTTCAGTGAGTAAGGCTCATAATTCAGTGTGCAAAGTAGAAAATCAGTTGTGTTGCAGCCACTTTGCAAGGGCAAGAAGTCAATGCCAGAGACATGGACTGTGAACAATTAGATGAAGATGGTTTGGAACAAGGAAAAAAAGTAGATATGATCGCTACAGGTGAGGTTTGTAAAAAATCCAGTGAAGAATTTGATAGGCAGGCAGATTCGGGTCATGAAGGCAAAAGGATAGAATCAAGTGTCATCTTACTAGAGGAACCACATGTAGCATCTGCGAAAGAATGCAAAAGTTTTATGGTGGGTGGCATAAAGATTTCGACTGAAAAATCTTATGAAGGCATGGGTTTTATCGGTGCTCCTTTGGTTGATCACATCGCTGTCCCATCATTCATGGTGGAAGATGTGAAGGAAGAGTTTGTAGCCTCAAGCAATAGGCAGGGTACGGTAGCTCACGAAGAGATTATTGATAAGCATGATTCTGATTTTTTGAGTTTGGCCGACAGTTCTTTGTCATCACATGAACCTTACAGTGAAGTCATCCATGAGAAGCTTGATGAGTATTCAGATTGCTCAGAGTCTGATTTTGTATCAGCAATTAATAAAGAGCATGAGGTTGATTTGAATAGTGATAGTTTGGACTCCAAAAGCAATTGTATGGATGCATCTTCAAGTGTGATCATTGACTCTTAAAGTGGCATCACTCCTATGCATGTTGAAAAATCAGAAGTGGGCATACAAGACTGGGAAATTGTGGATCTTCATCTTCAGTTGAATATGTCTCATCATTCATTGCATAAATATGAAAATGCATCTTCTATAGTAGCCTCTACCAGGATGCAAAATGCAAGTTACATGGAATGTGAACAAATTGATGGAAGAATTGAGGAGCTTCATGAGGAAACATCTTGTAGCTTGATGACTTCATTTGATGTTGAGTTAGGTGAGACACTACCACTTCTCTCTTGGAAGGACCAAGAGGAAGATCAAGATTTGGAGGTGTTTAGTGACTCCAAAGAAAGCATGGAGGAATCCCAAATGCTGGTTTGGGACAACAGCAGTTTACTTTCCCATCCTCACGAGTATGTTGTTTATGGTCATGAAAAAGTTAATAATATATATTCAACCATTGTTGACAACCCTCTTTTTGAGTTGAGTGCTGACTTGACTTTAGATAATCCACTCTTTGAGTTGGATGATGAGGAGGCTCTTGATCTTGATGACACAAATGATATGTGGGTTTCAGGTATGGGATGTGATTGTAAAGTTGAGCATACAATTAGTGGTCCAGCCACTAATATCAAGTCTTCATATGCACATAATGATTTCCATAAGGCAGATTTGGTTGAGCCTTTGATTTTTCATGATGAGTTTGAGGAGTTATCTTTTCTAGAGGGTCGCATGGTAGCGCTTACATCCTTCATACCAGTTTATGAAGGAGTATGCATGAATGGTAGCATTGCTGGTTCATAGCTGTTTGAGCACGCAAACACTCTTGGAGATGATTCACTACTCTCTTATAATGCATATGGAGTTAATGGGGCATGCATGATCATAGTTTCTCTTGCTGAATGGAATTTTCTTTTAGTAGTTGGTTGGAGAAGTCAGAGGGATTTGCATCGTCCTTTCCCTGATGGAGGTAGACATAGTGATGAGTTTCTATCATCTTCTGACATCAGAGGTATTTGTGGCTTCTTTTGGAGTGAGATTCTCAGTTGGATGTATGATGTTTGGGTTTATAACAACAGCACATGGCAGATCGGCATGATTGATTATGCGCCAAGGATAATTTGGGATCCTGGCCTTGACATGATTGATGCATTGTTTCTTCTGGATCTTGTTGCGTTGCTTCACAACTTTGGGCACGACGAGATTATCACAGTGTGGGATCCAAGAATTTGTTTGGCAAGCAGAGTGCTTCACAGGTTGGTGTGCTATGACAGAGTTATTACAGTATGGAATCCAGGGATCTGCTGGTTGGATCGAGTGCTTCACAGGTTGTTGCGGCATAACAGGGTGATTGATAACAGATTGGTGCAACAAATTGGCAGAGCAGTGTTTTTGAGATTGGTTTGAGATCCAGGTATTGTCATGGTTGATTACATTGTTCGCATGGATCTTGGGAAGTTGCTTCATATCTTGTGGCTTAATGGTTTGTATATCAGAGTGGAGCAGCGGATTGGTATTCGATTGCTTGAGACAAGCAATCTTTGGGAAAGGAGGACTGTGATGTCCCTTAATTTTATACGCCCAAAAGAGGACTTGGTCTAATTAATTAAATATTAAAATTGTCTTTAATTATTTTAGAAGACATTTTAATTATTTAATTAATTAATTAATATTTATGGCTATATGAAATGTTATGATATTGAAATTAAAGTTTTATAAGCCATTTATATTTAAATAAATCAGTTACCAAAACTGAATTGGTGAAGTTATATGGGCTTTGAGGGCCGACACAAGAGCATCACGGGAAGAATTGTTGAAGTTAGAATGTCTGGTTAGACACTAAGATCCTGAGAACGGAAACTCTCACGGATCCAATGCCTTTGCCTGGACGGAAACCCAGCAAGGCAAATCTCAATTTTATTATCTTTGTTTTGTGGTATTGAGGGTTGGCTATTCTCAATTCAACATTGCCGATGTAGCAGTTTCTCATGTAGTTGGAGAGCCTTGCATACAGAGACGATGTTGCAGTCTCAAACGATTAATGGAATCTAATATTATATCCTTTTTTCCACTAAGCGGAAATCTATATTCCGAGATTACAAGCATATCGATGGTGCCGGGAGATTGGGTATCTGGAACGTAGCAAGTGATATATATATTTGCAGGAAGACCATCGATCATCGATTTTACCGGCATTGTATTTACTCATTAACGGCTCAGTATTTCTCAGTTCCGTCACAGCATATTGCCCATGGCATGTTGGCTTCATTCTTTAACTCATGGAATCATCGGCACTGTGTAATGACGGGAATGTTTGGATGTTCTTGTTGTCCGCATATTGGCTCTGGCCCATGAGACGTGTGAATATATATATATATATATCCCAAGCCAATGTTTTGATATGGTATTGAAGACTTCAGTGGAAGCCTTGCATAACCAGTTCCGACATGGTAGGAAATCTCTGGCACGATGACTTCATGAAGGAGTCTCTGGCGCTGTGCAAAGACCGTGACTAGAAGTTGATCATTCAGAAGCACACGACAACAGCATTGACGGGATTTACTAATGAATGATTGTTTAGTCGTTTCTACTGCCTTCTATAAACAAGAGTTTCGATTACTTCTGGTGGTTATCTCACACCTGAAGATCATGATAATAGCTGGTGAAGTTGGGCCTTTCAGCGGCTAAGGTCACTAACATCAGTATCGAGAGGTTGTTAAAAGATGCGGAAGTCTACACTTTCCTCAGTTCGTTTAGGAAATCATCGGGCTCAATCTATAATGCTAGAGTCTTCTTGAAGAAAGTATGTAAGGTAGCAACAAGGATTGGATATTGGAGTTTGAAGGAAATTCCAGTCCTTTGCTATGTTCTACGCGGGAATATAAGGTTAGAATCTGAGTATTCATCTTTACTTATATGTTCAGCTGCACAATAAAATACACTTGTTCATATACTTGGGTTGCTGTTGACATACTCGTATATTTAATATCACTGTTGTCTCTCTGTCTGCACATAACATTGATCTTTGAATATTTGATTTCATGCAAACTGTTCGACAAAATGCCTGCACATCTGTTTTGGTGGAATTGTATAATTTTGCATATGAGGCTTCTTGGAGTTAATTTATATATATTAGTTAGTGTAAAAAGCAAGTGATAATTACTACTGATCATATTGATCATATAGTATGACACCACGTTGACATTGTCAAACTTGGGAAACCAATAATAATCCTGGCTCCAGAGGTTGGGGTTATTACACTTGATGAAGAGCTTATGGTGCTGGAGGACAACTTGCCCCAACTTTGGAGAAAGGTTAGGATTTGGTTTGCTGAATTGCGAAGTAAAGATATCTTATTAGATGGTAATCTCAAGATTTTCAAGCAGTGACTAGAAGCCACTAAATACATAATAAAAGCATTAGAGGCTTGCAAAAGCAAGTTTGTTGTGAGGAAGGTGGCTGCTTATGTAGTCATGGCAGAGATTGAAGGATTTATTGAGGCCCTTCCTTGCACTTTGTGGGAGAATCCTAATAAGGTCCTCCTTGTTGCTGTTATCATCAAAGAGTTGAAGGGAATGGTAAGGAGACATCTTACAATAGAACTAATTAATGAATTGATGAAGGTGAAGGGAAATTTCAATGTCTTCTAGACTAGGATGCTAGAGATGGAGGTTGTGGAGCAGATCAAGAAGACCCTCTTTGCTAAGAAGGTGAGAGTTCAATGCATAGTCACTTTCAATCTCAATGGTGTTTTGGAGGCACTGCACAATTTCTAGGTCCAATTTCTTGATCAATGAGGGCAATTATTTTCCCTTCATTTAGTTTTTGTGTCATGATGAACCACCCTCTTGTGGTGTGTTCCATTCTTTTAGGTTCAATTAAGTAAAAATGTAAATTAATTTTGGAGCCAAGATTTTGAATTTTTTGTAATTTGTAGTGGGGTGAGGGATCGATTTAAGGTCTAGGCCGAGTAGAGTTAGGTGCCCAAGATGGGTATTTATAAGAGTTTTAGAAGCATTGTTAAGGGTTGGAACTTTTGTATGTAGTAGCGAATAAATGAATTTTCAGTGTGGGAATCCTGTTGGAGGTTGTAATCTACCTACTGCAAATCAATCAAAGGATCATGCCTTCTTTCTATAATTTTTTTCTGCATTGGTGGTCATGTATCTTTGTTTTATGTTCTTTAAGTTGAATAACTTGGTGAAATCTTGAAAGTGCTTTGCAGTAGGGCTATGAATAAAATCTGCATATGAAATATTGTGGTTTTGTGCATCTAACTTTAATATCTTTATTTTGAATATTTTGAATTCCTTAGAATCTTGCACTTGTATTGTTTGTGATTGTGTGAGTATTGGCCATTGCATCATAGGTTACCTTGGATTTCATCAGATTTTTCAGAATTAAGGCTAAAATTTAGTAGTATCATTGTCCATTTTTTTATTATTTATTTCTCTAAACCTTAACATCTTTTGATTTTTTTTTTTAATCTTATTAGATTAGAAGTAGATCTAGGTTGGGTTAGAAGTAGATTAGAAATAGATTAGAAGTAGAATAGCAACAGTTCCATTTGAAAACTTGAAATATTCATGAATTGTTTAGCAAATTTATTATAAGAACTTAAGAATTTATCGACTATCATAGCAAATTCAATTCTCTGGATGCATGTATTGTCTAGCTTGATAAAACCCCTTGCTAAACAAATCACATAGACCGCTGAACTGCTCCACATTGCTAAGACTTGGCACTAAAAACTTCTTTTATAAAAACTTTTAGATTTTTTTACAAAATTTATCATTTTTATTTATAAAAAGTAATTTATAATTTTAAAAAGTATTCCTTTTTTGTTTTTGTTTTTTGAAAAAAGGTCCTAACCTCCAACCTTAAATGTTGGTTTTTTGGTGTTTAGGGTTAAGAGGGTTAGGGCCTTTTTTTGCTAAAATAGTCCTTTATTTAACTTCTACATGCTTGATTTTATTTTATTGGAAAGTACTAACATTTGAAGGGAATCTAATATACTCAGCTACGAAAATTTTGCACTCAAGCCCCGTTGTAGTGCACTAAACACAATATTTGGTAAGATTATTGTCTTGTACCCTAGATAGTGACGGCCCAAAAGTATATTTGGGAGCTATAAAGGTTGGATTGATAATGAGACTCTATACACTTTTCCTATAGTTGTCTTCTCTTACATCTCTTCTCTTCTCTCTCATTCTTCTTTTGCTGATGTAGAAACCCCTGTTTCCCCCTAACACTGAATCTGACTGTAGTTTTGAGTTTTTCTGACTTTTTTGAGTTTTTTGTGTTTTTTTGCAATTTTTGGATTTTCAATGCATTTAATGAACAGTACGGCTCTTACAGAAAATTGAAATAAATTCAATAAAATTACTAAGTCTTCAATTTGCTTGAGAAATATAATAAGAAATGAAGGTGTATCCTTTATTAATCAAATGATCTCCATATAACAATGATCTGACAACATGCAAGATAGAATAATGATTTTTATTGTAAAAAGAACCTGGTAAATCTGCTTGCTGGTGATGCACAAATTTGTACGGCTGTATAGATTCCTTGCTTTCTCCCTCCGTCTGGCAAGCACAGAATGACCCAGTGATCTAGGCGCCTCCTTTGATGCAGACTAGAACCCTTTGATCAAGGCGTTTATTTTATTCTGATGAGTACGGCCAAGGGACAGTGGTACGGCCTTGACAGCAGGTACGGCCTGTCAGAATTTGTAATAAATGTTGTACGGCTCCTTCCAAAATCACTGTCTGAAGCTCAGAATATGGTGCGCCAAGTTGTATGATGATCTCTGGATGAAAATAACTGAAAAGAACTGAAGATGGTGAATCCTCTGAAGCTCTGTAGTTTTCTCTGAATAAGAAAACCTCTGTAGGCAATAGATCAAGTGATATTGCACACTCTCTGAATTGCTTTCCGTTGGAGATGGCTCGTTCCCCAAGGCAATCGAACACGAAACCCTAAAGTCTCAGGCTCAGACCAAAATTGATCAGTTTCAAACTCAATAATCACATAATGGCTCACTTTCCAATGCAAAATCCTCAAATAAGCTCAAAAGTGCGATTTGCTTGAAAATAGGGTTTTAATGAAATATTCATATTTTAATATTTTCAATTCTCCATAGTTCTCCACTGAATATTTAAATATTAATCAATTGTCAAACTGGCCCCCTTTTCATGATGGCGCACCCCTCAAGGAAATCACTTAAGTTATAATATTAAATTATAACTTTATATTATAAACGTTAATTAATTAATATTTAATCAATACGATGAAATATTAATATCTCCCTCGTTTCTAACCCGATGACTGATCCGTCTGATGCTGACGAACTCTGAAG
>VDFB02169769.1:0-54498 GCA_007258455.2 Sequoia sempervirens | reverse complement strand
CATGCAAATCGATAATTTATTTGAAAGGAAGCTCCGTGGAGATCCTAGTCCCGGATTCAAGCTAAAAGAGAAGACGTGCTATCTAATGGGTGGCGCCTTCAATTTCCACTATTGTGGGGGGCTAGCTGAATGATTGGGAAGATGATAAATCTCGTTACTTTTCCTTGATCTTTGTTGCAATGTGCTTCGTCGTGGCCACCAAATCATGAGGGAGAAAGGGGGAAGGCAAGCCCATTTGAGTCAATTTTGAGAACTGCATCTGCATGTTGTCCATAGTCTAACTCAATATTACCGCGAAATTGCTGACCTAGCGGATGGCTATATGACAATGGATGAATTCCCTTGCCCTTTTGGCAGCCGACCTCTGGTCATCAATCCCCGTCTTTTCCAAGTCTACATTTGCCATAGTGTATAATTTTTCCAACAACATCTCAGCCTCAGGCACCTTTTCAGTAATGAACTGTGGAACTTGCTCAGTCATTCCACGCACCTCCTTGCTTTAATTTGTTGCGTCTACCATGAATTGGAGTGTTGGTTGCATGGTCAAATAGAAAGACTTGACTTTCTCCCAGTATAAGGCATATAATTGTTGAGCCACCAAAAGGAAATCCAAATGAGGAGTAGGGGGTTGGGAAGGAGTTTTCAAAAGACCTATCTCCACCTCCTTAAACCCGACGTCCTATGTCAGCTCTTCAATTTTCTTGTTCACTATGAAGAACAGTTCCTATAGAGTTCCCAACTTGGTATCTTTTCTTTTCAATAGCTCCTCAACTTGACCTCGGGTTGCAGATCTTTTTCTAGAGAGAGCTTTACTTCCTAGATCTCCTTTTCAAATTGAGCCTATCAGTCATGGAGCTCCTTGTTTTTCTACTGCATTTCCCTCTCCAATTGAGTTAACCGAGCTTGGAGCCCCTGGTTTTTCTATTGTAGTCCAGTAACCAAGAAGGGATCCTGGGACTGGTGTAGAAGTTGAGGAATCCAACTTCATAGTCCCCAAGAATCACCTTCATGCAATCACCTATCACATGCAACAAATATCTAGAACAATAAAGAAGATGTTCTATAAACCTTAGAGTAAATATATGCAAGCAAAACCAAAATATGATTATTGAAATGTAATGTTTTACAAATGAGATCAATCCTTATGAAGGAGATCAAGAAACCCTAAAGAAAACCTAAAAAGGAGAACCCTAGTGTGCACACTTAATAATTAATAAATATAATTAATTATTAATGTGCCTAAGTTTAGCTTAAGTAAACCTAAAGTAATAAGTGACTTAATTAATTAACCAATATGATTAAATTAATTAAGTGATATGCCTTATTACTCTAACACCCCCCTTAAGATGAACTTAGAGAGTAGCTAAAATACTAGAAAAAGGTGCATGAAAGCAAAGATGGGTCCCGGAAACAATGCCTAATTAGGTACCCATGTACAAATGCAATGCAAACTAAATCAAACGAGGTAAAGGAGAAAACCACATGGCAACAAAACTCCTCCCCAAAATAGAATGAAAATAAAAACTAAGTGATGAAAGATGGAAGACTCCATAAGACCCCCCAAGTACACCATCCATCACAAAGATACATAAATGAACCCCCCCAGAAGAGAGGAAAGAAGAGACCACAGATCCCCTCCAGAATGAAGTAGCTCCAAAAAGACTGAAGAAACTACATCTCCTAAAAGAAGTGAGAGGGAAGAGGCTGAATGAATGCAATCTCTGAAGGTGAAGTAGGTGTAGGCCAAGATGTCTCCACAGAAATAGGTGTGACCTCAACAAATGAAGAATTCAAAGAAGGTGAAGACTAAATAGGAACCTCCAATGATGAATGATCAACAATGTCATGCTGCACTGAAATGGAAGAAACCACATTTGTAGCCATAGAAGTATCAACAACTGCAATAGGAGGTGGAATAGAAGGCTCAAGAACTTAGTCTAAAGTGAGAACAACAATTGGAACTTTGCAAGTTCCGCCTGGAGTTTGGCACTTTTCGCCTGTACTTGTTGAGACAAGCGTGCAATTTCAGAATCCTTAGCCTTTTCCTTTTTCTATAGGGTCTCCACCCTTTCCTTAATTTTCTTGAGCTCCTCTTCTTTTTTAGTTGGTGACTATGCTTCAAAAATTCAATAGTCACCACCTGTTGAGTCTCCTCCATTAGCTTGACTTTGTCCTGTGGTCGGGTTGTGTGTAGATCAATCCCCACAGCATGGTTTGTATAATCCTCAAGTTGCATCTCCCCTTGTGGTTTTATGGTGTTAGGAGTCATGGTTGCAAATTTCAATGACCCCTGCACTTCATTAAAAAGGATATGCATGCATGGCTCAATAGGATTTGCTACATATTTTTCTTTTCTCTTCTCGGCCCTGATAGCCTGTGCTACCTTAGTCCTATTGCTTTTCCACATAAATTTTGTTGGTGACCTAATTAGTTCAATGGTGAAGGGTGCACTAGGAGGAAGATAAAAATGGAACGAGATCATTGTGGTCTCAGATGATGTCTTCTTTGGCAAAGCGATGGTCAATGGGGAGAAAGGGGGAATATTATGCCAGGGTCCACTTGGGGAAGTGGTGGAAGGACTCATAGGGAGTGGTGGCAGTAGTGAAGACATAGAGGTTACCATCTATTGAGTAAGCTGAGTCAAAGATGACATAGTGGTAGCAAAAGGGTAAGCAATGGCGGGTCTAGATTGGGGTTCTAGAAAAGATGGAACAAACCGCGGGGGAGTAAAATTTGCTTGTCTAATTTGGGAGAATTGAGAGAAACCTCTCGTAGGCATGGAAGCAGAAAAGGAAAGGTTGACACTTGAAGTAATGGGAGACGTAGGGGTTGAAAGGGAAACTCAAGACTATGAAGTAAGAAGAGAGGGAGAGAAATATACTTGAGTTATGGTGGGCTCCGATCCTTGGCTTGCTGCAACAACTTGTGAGCTTTCTCTAGGAGTTGGATCAATGCGCGACCTCTTCTCGAGTGGAGAATTTTCACCTCTATGACCTCTTGAGATTGTTGAGCTGCCTTGGGTCTCTTCGTATCCCATGTATGTGGTAGTGAGGCCTCTGAATGAGATGCAGTCACTTGTGTGCTCAATGGAACTTTGTCAGGTTGCTTTGTTGCTTTTCTAGTTCTCTATATTTGGGCCTTTTTTGCCTCTTTTCTTTTCATTATTGCAGTTGCTTCCTCTAAGTCTACATCCTCATCCCCACTTGCATCAAAATCATCATGTTCTTTATTCAAGAGATCATCAAATATGTCATCCATGTTGGTTTCCTCGAACAAGGCATCAAGGCATTTGGTCTCTTCACAATAAATTCAGAATTGTGCAATTTTATCGTTACTCCATAGGTAGTGCTTGGCCAATTGATTATAAAGGGTGGCCCCAATTTTACACTTGTCATTGGTCCTGGCCAAAGGAAAATAGAAAGATAGCCATGGAAGAAACTTATCATTAGTAGGAACATAGGCCAGGTCTACAAATTAATCTAGGTCCCCTAATTGTGGATTTTGCTGAGCTTCCCAGTAGGGTCAAGAGATGTGAGTTACCTTAACCTTCAGCTCTGCGAAATCATTATCAAGATTATACTCCCATTTTTCACAAATTATATTAGCCCCAGATGAGCAAGCTTCACAATTAATAGACCATGTGTCTGCTTCGCAAGTTAATAGACCATACCCAAGCTCAAAGGGAATTTAAAGAAACCTTTCTTATTCTTTCCCCCACAAAACCTGACATTTATAATCGCCAATTTCTAAAACACTTCAAGGGAAAACACCCTATTTGTGACACATACTAGGAGTTGGAATGGTTCCTCAGTAAAACCATGCAACCTAACAAATGAAAAATCCTCATCAAGGTGTTGGAAAAGTGAAGAAGATTGACTATCTCTACAATTTTGTGTTGTCATTGATGTCACCATATTGTGACTACAAGTTTAAGACAGTGCTTGATTTGGTATTTTGGTCCGGTATCTAAACGGTATTCAAGCTACACTCTCTGGTATTCTAGTCTGCATTCCTCCGCAGTTGGTAGTTAATTCTTGCAGTTTTGAGAAATTGTTTATGGTTGTTGAAGGCATGTATGTTCACAATATTGTGTGCTCTGGTGCTCATACAGTGTTGTGGCAACCAACAAAATGTTTATTTCTTTTTGAAGTCTATTCTTGGCCAACTTATTGGGGTAATTGTGATATGGTGAATTAATTTTTCTATGTGGATATATGTGCAACCTATTTTAGGTTTTTTCCGACATAATTTAGTGTGTTGGAGGTTTGAATTACTTTGTTGGAAATATTTTTTGAATGATTCGAGCCAACAGTTAGTATTTTGGTAAATATGAAATGCATCTAATTAGTCTAACCTAATTGATGCCTACAAAAAAGATCAGCTATATAAATGAATATGTTGGACAATTTTAAGTGGGTGATAGAGACAAAGAAATAGAAGCATGTGTGTATATGTGAAATCAATGAAGCAATTGTGATTGAAAAGTTGGAAGTGAGCCAAAAGGAGGAAGTGTGTTGAATCTATCTATTGAGCATCATCAAAACTACATCAACACTTGTTAGGTGCATTATTCTTAGTTCATTTTGGTTGTAAAGCCCAAATTTTTTTTGTCAATATTTTTGTAGGTAGTCAACCTCTCTTGTAAGCAGTGAGCTTTTGTATCTGGACAATGAGTCCTTTCAGGGAAGTGAGCCTTTTATTTTCAGTTTGAAACTACTTTATATTGTGAGCTAATCCTCATCATGGTTTTTCCCTCCTTGGTTTTTCCACGTAAAAATATGGTGTTTATTGTGTTAAATTACTTTATGTTATCTATGTTTCATGCTCATACTTAATAACAAATAGTGTGGTTATGGAATTGATATGTGTTAAAGTTTTTAAGTTTGAATTATGTGACAACTGATTCACCCCCCCTCTTAGTTGTCATGCATCTTCTAACAATTGGTATCAGAGCATTGTTTCCTTGGTTAAGAGCTTAACCACTTAAGGAAGATCCTGATGGTTGATTAAATGGATGATAAAGAAGAACTTTGGATTGCACTTAAGGATCTTGATAGAGTTGAAAATGAAAACATAGATCTGAAGGAGAATCTAGATGAAGCAAATGAATGTCTTCGGAAGCTGAAAGAACAATTAGAGAAATTCAAGAAAAGACACAGAGAAGTGAGTGAGCAGTTGAAACAAGAGATAATTGGATTGAAAGTGACAATAGAAGAGAAGAAGAGAATTGAAGAGTGTCTGAATACAATGGTGCAGAAAAAAATTGATGAATTCTCTAAACTTTAATAGGAAGTGGTAAACTTGAGGATTGAACTTGAAAAGGAAAAGCTCTGTGAGAATAATTTCAAATCAATTTCCGATAAGCTTGGATAATTGCTTGCTAGAAAAAAATAAAGTAAAGACAAAGTTGGTTTAGGAAATTATGTAGGTGAAAGTTCTAAGGACAATCAGATGATTCAGCATAAAGGAAGGCAGAAGAGAAACTCAAGAAATTTTACAAAGAGATAGCCTATGAGACAGCCTAATGCACAAAGATATCCCTATTTTAATGGTATTTTATTTTCTTGTAATAAATATGGTCACAAGGAAACAAAATGTAAGAGCACGAATAGTCATTTTTCTGGTCCCTTCACTGGACAATCTTTTGAATGTAAGAAGGTTGGATATAAAGCTATTGAATGCGAATCTCAGGTGAGAATGATAAGTTGAGTAATGAGGAACATATTTAATGAAGGTAGAATGAATCAATTCTTTAATGGCTATTGTTATACCTGTAACATATTTGGACATAGAGAAAATCAATGTAGATCAAAAGGAAATGGAGGTTAGAGTAATCAGAAAATTATCATATGTTATAATTATAATAAACCAGGACATGTTTCAAAGGTTTGTAGAAGAAAGAAAGGAAAGAAGTCCACTCCGGTAGATAAGAATGATCCAGTAAAGAAGGTCGACAAAGAAGAAATGAAGCAAGAGATGAATAAGATATGGAAGAAGAAATAAGAAAAAAAAATTGAAGCTACTGATGCATCTGTGCCCTCATCCGGTATGGACGAATCCTCTAGGAATTAGAACTAGCATGGTCTTAGAGGGAGCGTTATCAGAAAATTATAAAAACCCCCTAGATAAATGGCATGTCAGAGGTTGGAACGAGGATGAGATGTGAAGAATGAAGAATTAGAGGTTGTGGAAAAAGAACTGGAAGAAAACAAGTTGTCATGATGATTTGCAGATCGAATTAGGGTTTTTTGTGTTGAGAAGAATGTTTTTAGCAGCTTTTTGATGTTTGTCGCATTTAATGCATTTAGGGTAAATTTGATGGTGTTTAATTTAAAGTTTGTGAGTCTTCTCAATTACTTAAGCATTTGGAGGACTTGGATGGTGCTCTAGAGCGATCTTGAAGCGGGCTAGAGGCAATTCTAAAGGGAATTCAAAGATTGACTCATGTAATCAAGAATACGTTTCTCTATTTGTAGAAGGGGAAGAAGAAAAATGAAGAAGTCTCAATTAACAAATTAAAGAAAGTGTAGAAATGGATAGAGAATTGAGTGGTGTCATCCCTCTAAAGCTAAAGGGAGTTGAGTTAGAAGAATTTGATCATAGAAAGATGAAAGAAATGGAACTATGGCTAAAGAAAACCAAATTACAGAACATAAAAACCCTAGGTATGGATTTGTGGAGTGAATTTTGTGGGTTGCTGATAAATAATTTATTTTGTTCTTGTTGAATCATTTCAAGAATAGAAGTATTGTATTGGAAAAACCCTACTTAGTTACGAAGGAAGTCATCGAGGTGATTACTGGCTTAAATGCAGTATTGGGGATCTTCCTGGAATGAAAACTATGAAGAACAAAGATGTGGAGGAATTGACTAGCATTAGTAAAGACCCATGAGCTCTATTGATAAACACTCTCAAGGATTTGGCTATAAGGTATGTTGTGTATGACATTTCTTACAAGATCTATTTTAGAAATCATGAAGGTTCCACATCAGCCATTGTTGTTTATATTGCACATATGATGGTTAAGGAGAACAAGAAATTTGATTTGTGTAGCTTGTTGCTTGAGAATCTTTCTAAAAATGTTTGAATTTTGGTGATTGAGGGTTATCCCTTTCATTTTGGATCTTTTTTGTGCTTGATGTTTTACTTTTTGTGTTCCTTACCGGGAAAAGATAATATGGTATGGGAATTTAGGATTCTGATTGGAAAACAGGTCTACAAATATCTAGGAGCATTGGAAAATAATGCAAGTATTTGCAAATATTATTTCACATCCTTGAAAATAAATCTTTGCTCTGGTATCTACATTGAGTCAGTTTGAAGTGGGCTCTTCCTCCGATAAAAAGGAATTAGAGATTTTCATTAGTGATTCCCCTTCTAAATGGAAGAAGAGAAAAGTTATAACTGAAGATATCATTGGCATTTCAGAAGAAAAGGAGAAAGTATCCTCTGATGGCATCCAATCTATGATAGTTAAGGGGAAGATGAAGAAGATTGGAAAATTATGGATAGCAGCCTCTTCTATTGACAGACTGAAGATAAATGATGCTTTGGTAGAATATCTACTTCGGAAAGGTATTGGAGTATCAGCTATTTCTGATTCCTTTCCAGAAAACCTAGTTGATATTGTTGAAGAAAGGATGTTGCTTGAAGGTTCGGAAGGATGTAAGTTTGAAGCTTTGGTTGAAAGGATGTGTATTAAAGCTAAGGGGAGATTATTTGAACTGATCATGGAAACAAAGAAATGCATTCAAGAAATATCAGATATTTACAAATACTATCTCTGGTGGCCTACTGTGGTAGATAATTTCAGAAGTAAAATTGAAGCAATTGAAACTGAAGTGAACAACATTGGAAAGAATTTTGACATCTTTGAAGAAAAATAAGGGAAGCAAAGATTTAGAGTTGGTCATTGTACAAAGATAGAGAGATGATGTGGTAAAAACCTTTTGGCTCCTTAAAGAGATTGATGAGGTCCGATTAGACCATATTTTTGGAATACTTACTAACACAAAAGATGTTGAAAGAAAAAGTTCATATTGGTCACCTTCCTTTACTCTGTTGGGCTTATTGGAAAGCATTTGCACAAGAATGGATTGAGCTACATTTAACTGGAAGAAATTGCATCCAGTTCTTGAGGAAAGATACAAGAAAGTGTTTCAGGTGAAGAGTGTCATTTTTACTTGAATCCTAAGTGTTCAATTTATGCTGTTTTTGATGTGGAGAAGAAGAAAAGGAAGAAAAAGAAGTTAATTGAATTGATGTTTAAACTTTTTGGATGGATGGAAGTTTTTTGATGAATTGAAATGTTTTTTATTTTTGATGTCACCATGTTTAAACCTTTGTTTACATCTTTTTTGGCCGCCCTTTGCCATTGATGTCAAAGGGGGAGAGATTAGAGCAGAGTTAGAGTATGGGGAGAAATTTAAAATGTTGGGAGAGTTTGAAGGGGAAGTTTTCTACATGTTGCCATCAATGACAAAGGGGGAGATTGTTGTAAAAATGAAGAAGATTGACTATCTCTATAGTTTTGTGTTGCCATTGATGTCACTGTGTTGTGACTGTAAGTTTAAGATAGTGCTTGATCTGGTATTTTGGTTCAATATCGGAATTGGCATTCGAGCTACACTCTTCGGTATTATAGTCTACATTCCTCCACAGTTGGTATTCAATGATTGCGGTTTTGAGAAATTGTTTATGGTTGTTGAAGGCATGTATGTTAAGAATATTACATGCTCTAGTGCTCATACAATGTTGTGGCAACCAAAAAAAAGTTTATTTCTTTTTGAAGTCTATTCCTGACCGACTTCTTGGGGTAATTGTGATACGGTGAATTAATTTTTCTATGCGGATATATGTGCGACCTAATTTAGGTCTTTTCCAACATAATGTAGTGTGTTGGAGGTTTGAATTACTTTCTTGGAAATATTTTGTAATGATTGGAGCTAACAGTTAGTATTTTGGTAAATATGAAATGCATCTATATAGGTCAAACTAATTGATGTGCGTGGAAAGGATTAGGTACATAAATGAATATGTTGGATAGTTTAAATTGGGTGATAGAGATGGGTAAATAGAAGTGTGTGTGTATATGCGAAATCAATGAAGCAGTTGTGATTGAAAAGTTCGAAGTGAGCCAAAAGGATGAAGTGTGTTGAATATGTCTATTGAGCATCACCAGAAATGCATCAGCACTTGTTGGGTGCATTATTCTTAGTTCATTTTGGTTGTAAAGCCCAATTTTGTTTTGACAATCTTCTTGTAGGCAGTGAGCCTCTCTTGTAAGCAATGAGCTTTTGTATCTGGACAGTGAGCCCTTGACAGTGAGCCTTTTATTTTTAGTTTGAAACTACTTTATATTGTGAGTTAATCTTCACCATGGTTTTTCCCTCCTTGGGTTTTCCATGTAAAAATCTAGTGTTTATTGTGTTAAATTACTTTTTGTTATCTATGTTTCATTCTCATACTTAATAACAAATAGTGTGCTTGTGGAATTGATATGTGTTCAAGTTTTTAAGTTTGAATTCTCTGACAATTGATTCAATCCCCCTCTTAGTTGTATTGCATCTTCTAACACAAGGAACCAGCCGCAAGGAGGAACAAAATCTTGCATCCATCTAACTTTATTGGCAGAGAACTGATACCAATCACCTTCACCCTCCTTACTAAAGTCTCGCAATATTGGAGTCATAAAAAACTCAGAAAATGAATAGTAGTCATAAGTTATGGAAAGGAGGGGAGTCCATGCAGAGACTGACTCTCTTACCCCATTATCATCAAAAATAGACAAACCCGTATGGTTTCTAAAGAAATTTGGGTTTTGGTACAAAAACATGTGAGCAAGGAAAGAGGAAAACTTGAACCTATGTTGTGTGTTGTATTCCTTGAATTGGTTTAGCATCTCTCAAACAATAATCTTCGTGAATTCATACCAAAATAAGGATTTTTTTCTTCTCAACTGAAAACCCAAACCCATTTGAAACTCGTGAACATCCATGTCATTGTCCATGCCACAAAAAAAAACCAACATGGAGAAGGTTTCCTGCAAGTATGAGTTGAAAGCATTGTGCTCAACTAGAAATTGTGGTGGGATATTATCGTCCTTGAATCCTTTTGTTTCTTGACTATAAAAGTTTAGAGCCAATTTATTGGTCCTCCAGAGTTCTTCTTAGTCACTTACAGTGAATTTCTCCATCACTTTTGTTCCCCTTCCTGTAGGGGTGCATAGCATATCCCTAATGGCTTCAACATTGATCACCACCCTCAGCTTCCAGCCTTCAATGGCTCCCGTATTCGGATTAAAATACTGGCCACATTCATGAACTAGTTTTGGGCAATGGTGTACAAAGGGAACCATATATTGCGGAAGACTGTAGAACCACAACATGTGGGCCAAAGACTCTTGGCTACTAGTCTTTTTCATCCTCTTGTAGGAACCTTCCCTAAGAATCTTAGGGTTGTTTTTGAGTTCAAGATCATGAATGTTGCCCCATTCTTCCGCTATCAGGACCTCGTTCCTATGGTTTTTTTCTCCATGGCCTGTGTGTGAGACCACCTTGGCTTTTCTAGCATCCCAGGTGAAGCATAAGAGATGTCACCAAAAACATTGGCCATTGGTACTGCCAACATGGCATCAAATAAGCTCACAACCACTTCTCCTTGTGCTTCCATTTGAGGAGTCTAGGCCATTTTAGGATTCTATAGACTTTTGTGAACACCCAACTTCTCTACAACTCACTTGGTTTCTTTCATGGCAAATTGTGCACTCAAAGCTCTTCACAATGTTACTTCTTTGCATGTAACTTTATCCTTTGCTTATTTAGGAGTTGGAAACAATAGTTGTTTCAAGCAATAAATTTGGCACGTATCACTGGCTCCATCATGCATGCAAAATGAATTCCCACTCTTTTTGAAAAGACAATAATTCATAATGACAATTAGTCATCATGACCTACAGTACCATCCCTTGGGAAATTGAGCCGCAAATTGAAGGAATATGAGACTATTCACATGATTTTCAATTAATAACTTTAGAAGAATGATTAAGCAAGAGGGAAAAATAGTTACACAAAAAAAATTGAGTTCATCCTTGGAGACTGAAAAAGCCTCCACAGCATGAGACCTAGCACTTGACCATGTGGACTACCACTTGCGCCTGCCACCAGTTTTAGCTAAATAATTATCTCTTCTTAATTTGCACGCAACAATTCATATGCAACAAATGCAACCTGGTAGGATTTTTGAGTTTTGCACTCGGTGGGATTTTTGAGCTTGCTCTTGATCATCATAATGCTTATCACACACATTTTACTTTGGCCATGTCTATAAATAGAGTTAAGGAAATCAACATAATTTGCATTTGATCATTGGGATTATTGATAGATGCAATGAATACTCCTATTAGGTTAACTAGCAATAGGTCGTAGGCATCTTTCCTTGGGGAAATTTCCAGTAGGCATCTGAAGTGCATGACCAAGAATAAGCATTATTTGGACATAATTGCAATGAAGTGGGTACTAGAGAGAGACTGCATAGAGTATGAGGACAAGTATTGGGTAAACACTGATATTTTCTCTCATTTCATTGCATCTTTGCTTGATATTCAGGTACCCAAATAGATTATACTATGAATCACCATGGAAATCTTCCCAAAGCGTTACCTCAGAGGCCCTGGTGAAATTGTGACGAATGTGGTATTTGGCCTTGGAATTCCAACAGCAAGTGATCTCCACCAACATATTGAAGAGGATGCAGTGGTTCCCTGGGTACCATTTCTTAGCAGATTTCGCATTATGACTATTGGAGAACACTGCCAAAGGGTTTCGTGTGCCTTCCACTTCTTACAGAGATGTTACAACATAGTGCTTTTATATGACGTGGAGTGGTATAGTGACTTCAGAAACCTGGTTTTTCCTCCACTTGTTATTGCTATCATTGATGCTCCTCCTGCCCCTGCTGTTGTTGATGTGGTTGTTCCTGATGTTATTCCTGTTGAACCTATTATTGCTCCTAATGGTGATGTTGCCCCAATTGAAGAATGAACTCTTTTCTCCTCCTTTTTGTATATATGTCTTAGAAATATTTTAATTTATATATACTCGAAAAGTATGGCCCGAGAGCCATTTTGAATTGTAATATCCAAAGTATATATTACCGTATAATGAATATAAAGCTCTTTTTATCAAATTTTAGTCTCTTTTTCTTATTTATGCTTCTTGCATTATGGGTTCCATTTAATAAAGACCAGGCTAAACAAAACACACAAAAAGAATATTTACATAATTACATATTTACACTGGTAACATGATTAATGAAGCTAATTAAACAATTTTAGGTGAATTCCATTGACAGGAATTCCCAATGCTTCCTTTTCCATATTTTCTAATTCAAATGCATTATGTTGCTTGCATTGAATAATTCAAAAAGGGCCTTCACACAAACTATCAATTTTTATGTGTTGGTCAAGCTTTGCGGCTCTCTCATTGAATTTCAACACTAAGTCTTTGCATTTAAGACCATGTTCAGAGGTTTTCTTGCCAAACCACTTCTTAACCACCTATTGGTGGTTATACATGGCTATCAGGGCTTTTTCTCTTTTCTCTTGTACCTCCAACAACTTAGCCAACCAGACCTCCATGGCTTCATTTTGTTCAACCTTCGGAGACTTGACCAACTGTAGTGCAAGAATTTCCATAGATATAGGAAAGAGCGCTTCCTTCCCGTATACCAGCTCATATGGAAAAGTCTTTAAGACTTGCTTGGGGGTTATTTGGTCCACCCAGAGCACTGCTTTGAGGTTTTGATGCTCCAACCCGATTCTTTTGATGATTCAAACTAATTTTTTATTAGTCAACTTGGCTAGACCATTTCCCTATGGTTAGTAGTTCAAAGATGTCTTTAAAAATATGTCATGCTTAAGTGTGAATTGACATACCTTCAAACCTAGGAAGGCCTTCACATTGTTCAAGATGATGACCTTTGACGGGTCGAATCTTGTTACCAGTTCCTCAAGGAAATTCATAATATCTGCCTTTGTCACATTCTTTAGGGATATGGCATCGGTCCATCTATTAAAGTAATCCATGGCCGTGAGAATCCATTTATGTCTAGTGCTAGAGGTGGGATTAATGATCCTGAAGAAATCCAGTCCCCACTATGTAAAGGGTTCCTCAGAAACTATCAGATTCAGAGGCATTATTGAGTTCTTCCTCCTTCCTGTGAAGAATTGGCATTCTTTGCAAGATCTAACTAGAGAGTGAGAGTCATTGAAAAGCGTAGGCCATAAATACCCGACACACATAATTTTGATGGTGGTGGTCTTTACAGAGAAATTTCTGCCCATGGGACTGTTGTGGAATACATCTAGAACCTTTTGTGCCTGCTCTTGAGAAATGCACCATAGAAGAACACCATTAAAGTTCTTTTTAAAAAGGACCCCTTAAATGAGAACATATTTGTTGTTCTATAATCTATAAAATCTTTTCTTCTAAGATGGGAGGTCTATCAGATATTTCCCAGTCTTCATGAATCTTATTTTGTCTCTTAACCAACAGCCTTTGGACTTAGATTCATTAAGTAGAACTAGCTCAGGTTGTTCCTCCTCAGCTGTCACTTCTTCATCTCATGCCAGATATTAGCACAATCCTCTTCCCCACATAATATTTGTGGGCCTAACCTCAATGTCATATTCAAGGATCTTAGTAATCTAGTTGGCCCTTTTTTTGGTGATTTCTCCTTCCATAATGTACTCACCCACACTAGAATGGGATACATATACAACCACCTTGTTGCAAGATATAAGATGTCATAACTTCTTTAGCCCCTTAACAATGGTGAATTCTTTCCTTTCAACAAAGTTATAATTCGTCTCATAATCCTTTAAGGTTCAAGAGTGGAAGATTATCAAATGTTCTCCCTTTCCTTCATCATCCTTCTGGGTTAAAATAGTAGCGATGCTATATTTTCTACTGAACACATACATTATGAAGTCATTTGCTAGGTTTGAATTTACTAGAATAGGAGTTGAAGAAATAGCCTCCTTAACCCTTTCAAAGGCTTCTCTAGCATCTTTTTTCCATTTGAACAATTTATCCTTCTTGAGCATCAGGGTGATAGGTTTAATTAAACTTGCAAAATTAGAAATGAATTTTCTTATGAAATTTGCCTTTCCCAGGAAGGGTTGAGCTCCCTTTTTGTTGACTGGTAGGGGAAGTTCCCTAATTTCCTTCACCCACTCTGGATCAATTGCAATTCCATCTTTAGACACTACATGCCCCAATAATTTTCCTTGCAGTACTTCGAAAATACATTTTTTTGGGTTCAAGGATATCCTGAACTCCTGGAATTTTTTAAAAACCATTTCAAGATGATCAAAATTATCATCTTTTGACTTAGAGAATACTGTTAGATCATCCAAGTAGATCAAAATGATCGTTATGATCAATTCTCTAAAGGCAATATCCATTGCTCACTGGAAGGTAGCTCCTGCATTTGAGAGACCGAAGGGAATTTTTGTATATTAAAACATTCCCCACTTGGTAGTGAATGTTTATTTCTTTCGGTCATCCTCTTTGACCCAAATCTGGTTGTAACTAGAGAAGTCATCCAACAGAGAAAACATTTTTGAGTCAGCCACTGTTTGCAATATTGACTCCATGGAAGGCAAGGGGTAGTGGTCTTTCAAGGATGCTCTATTCAAATCCCAAAAATCAACACATAGGCAGATGTCTCCATTCTTCTTTCGGACAGGGACCAGGTTGGAAACCCATGTGCTATGCTTGATTGAGAAGACAATCTGGGAGTAAATTAGCTTTGTCAACTCTTGTGCCATTAATGCCTCAATCTTTGGATTCACAGGCCTTTGCTTCTAGCAGACGGGTTTTTCTCCTTCTGTCAGTTCTATAGTATGTTGGATGACTTTAGAATCATATCCCTTGAGGTCATCATATGACTAGGCCACTACTCCTTTGTATTTCTCGCAAAAATGGATGAACCTTTCTTTATCATGTTGTGAGTCATCTTTCCTGACTTTAAGTTTCCTTTCATCTCCAACTAGAAGATCTACATCGTCACCCTTGTCCACTACGAACTTCCTCTTGTCATTCCTTGCATCATCATAATCGAATAGATTTTCAAGAGTGACCAATACTTTTGGAAGATTGTTGGATCTTAGCTAAATAATTTTCCCTTCATAAGCTTCTGCAATTTCTGGTTGGAGTTGATCAACAAATTCTCTTGAATGCTAGATGAATGAGGTGATGTTTCCATCACTTTCTAACACTTTCCAGCTCTGGTCATTATCTGGGATTAAAGGTTGGACAATCACTCACATAGGGTGTACATTATCAATTAGGTTGGAAATAGGGTCAGATTAAGATCCTGTTGTCATCATGTGATCCGTAGCTACATTATTCCCTCTAGGGACCATTTGGATATTGAAGGCTTCAAAGCTTTCAATCAGGTCCTAGAATCTATGTCTATAAGATCTCATGTGGACATTCTTTGTTGTGGATACTCCTCAGACTTGATTGACTATTAGCTTAGAATCTCTGAACACCATTATCTTTTTAATGCCCATCCACTCCACAAGACGTAGACCTTATACAAGTCCCTCAAGCTTTGTTATTCGAATAGGAAAACTGAAAGTGAAAATATCTAAGTGTCTTTTCATTGGATGGGGATGTCAAACATATCTTGGCTCCTGTACCAACTTTGCATCTTGCTCCATCAAAATGCAACGTCCATAGCTCTAAGGCTTGACCACCCTTAGATTCCTTCATGACCTTCAGAATCACTTGATCTCCATCATAGATGACATAAGTTCCCAATCCGATGGCATGATAATTTCCGAAAGGATCATTGTCTATAAATTCAATCAAGAGGACCTCTTCTTGATTAGTTCGGTCTATGATCACCTTCTCATCCTCAAGTAACTCAGTACAATACATTTCATCTTTGGTGATAGAGGTGTGAGTAGCCTCAAAGTTGATCATGGCTTCATCTGCTTCATGTTTTGAATGCAAAGGTTCATATACTATCTTCATTTTAGCTCCATGCTTGGTCCTAAGAATCAAGTTTGACTAATCTAAGGAAAGATATCCACCTATCTTGGAAGTGAACTCCTAGGATAAGAAAAGACCGAACATGGGAGGAACATCAATGATCATGGTAGCTTGTGGAATAGTGATACTAGGGTAGGAGAAGAAAATCAAGGGGAGGATCTTGATGACACCTATAGTTTCAACCTTATTCCCATCAAGCTACATAACCCCTCTATTTAAAGGTTCATAACTAAGTCCTAAGGCTTCAACTATTTGTTTAGGAATAACTGTGGTGCTAGCACCAGAGTCAACCATAGAATTGTGCAACAACTTCTTATCCACAATGAGAGTCAAGAAGAAGGGTTTTGGTTTAGGCTTATCTTTACTTTCGGTAGAGGCTTCCTCTCCATTGTTTGTGAGGACTTTGGCTTGAGATGGTGAATTGATGGCCTTTCCTTTGGATGGTTTCTCTATCATCTCTATGCTTGCATCTTCTATTAGGGCCTTCTGTAGCAATGAATTTTGCTCTGAAATAGCTAAGATATCCCAAAGAGATACATTAGTAGAGGATTTCTTCAATTGTTCCACCACATTAAAAGGTGGTGGATTCAAAAAATTATGTACCTTAGACCTTGTTATAACAATCTCCTTACATGGCTTAGATTTTTGTGCAATTGCAGAGGTACTAAGAGCTTGGTTAGGAACACTTTTAAGCTGTGGAGTGACTAGTTCACCCGTGAATCTTCTCTTTGAGCGAGTATTATAATTTGATTGCACTTGTGAAGCCTTTGATGTGGATACATCATTTGCAAACACCACCTCTTCTTCTTCCATCCATGAGAAAAGCACGTGGTTGGGAGCTATATCTCTTTCTTGCTCCAGGGACATCCTTTGTGATAGCCTAGTTTTGTCCAATTTTGGGTAGAATCTATAGTCTATTTTCTAGTAGATGTCATGGACTTTAATGTTAAATGTTGGTATTTTCATAGTGTTTCCCTCAAACCATTGACAGTGGACTTAATCCTATCTTTGCAAACTTTAATGCTATTTGGCATATTATGTGGATTATCTATATTGATTTTGCATGTGGTTAATGAATGTTCCTTAAGGTGATTATAGATGTGTAGTTATTATGCCTACTAACTTTACCATGCAAATTTAATATGCTAAGTTGAGGAAGACACCACCAGCTGGGCATGCACCATAACATCCAGCAAAGGAATAGCTCCAAGTCAAAGGAGGCTGACGACAGAAGATTCTTCATGCAATTGAATGTAACCACCTTTTAGTGGACTTTAATGATTGAGCATGCATGGGTGTTACTGCTAAGCTAAATCTATGTTTGGACCTATATGTCTGACTAGATTCCATGCACGTGTAACTGCCATTGCTCCATTTTCTCTGTTTTCCCTAAATGGCATCCTCTCAGTCGTGGAGTTGACTGTCTCATTTAGCTATTAGTATAAATAATAATCTGATACTCCTTCTTCAGGAGGTTGCATGATTTGATATTGTACTTGCACTCTCCAGTTTTCAGTAATATAGATACATTACTCTTTTGTACTCATGATTTACAGTGAATAAAATAAAGTTCTAAGTTCGAGCATCTGACTTTTCATTAGTTTTAGAGGATACTTATCCAAAGGGGCCCACTTGGTGAGTAATCTGTCTTCTTAGTTTAGCATTAGTTTAGTATTACTTGTTGTTTAGTACTTAGTTAGAAGTCTAGCATCGATTGTTCCTATATCCACTAGAATTCCATTCTGTGATTGTTCCTGCAACCAAAGCAAATAGAGTAGTGTCTTGTTTGTTGCTTAGATTTTTATTCTTGTTATGCATTTTAGTTTAGCATCATCGTTGATTGATGCTCAACATTTTTTATATTCCTTTTCAAACAATGTACTTTCAGTATTGTGTGTTCCTTAGCTGTAGAATGAAATGGCTACTTTGAGTTCCTAGTGCACATACTGTGCTGAACCATTTCAAGTTCATGTCCCTGGGTTGACAAGTTAAATGCACCTTCATGATGATTGAAATGGCTATTCAGGTTAGATGTCCAATCTTTGAATCATGGTTGTAAAGGCTTAGTTAGTAAGATCATTGTAAGAGGCCAACATTTTTGGTGCCATTGCCGAGGATTATGTCAAACTAGGGAGTCTTTTGGAGTCCTTAGTAGTATTTCTTGCTATAGTGTTTTTGGAAGTTGTTCTTAGCATATCCTCATTTAGGAAGTAATGACCCCCCTTATTCTTTACCAATTATTTGTGTGAGTTGACTAATAGTGAGTGATACTGCATATGTAGAGGAAGGAGAAGGGATGCTTATGGGAGATTCCTTCCTAACAATCCTAATCCATTCTAGCTAGTTGACCATTAGAATCTACCAGAAGAAGAAGAAGATCCACACCCCTTTGTTGATGCATATCTTGATCTGACTAGTTTTGAAGTCTCCTCTGAAGATAAAAATCAGCTTGAGAACCCCTTTTCTTTGGAACCACATCAAGCAGACATGGATGATGCAAATAAGAACGGACCTAACCAACCAGCTTTTCCTTTCCCCATTTCCCATCAAAATGAAGTTGACAACATCAAGAACATTCATGTCTCAGCACTCCCAAAGTTTTATGGACTTGTCACAAAAGATCCTGTTACCTTTTTATTTGAGTTTGACATACTTTGTAGGAGTTATGATTATACTACTAATGCCCATAGGCTTAAGCTATTTCCTACCACTTTGAAAGAAGCTACATTAAGATAGTTCATGATTTTAGGCAGAGATACTATGGAAACTTGGGAAGACATGAAGACAAAATTCCTTGAGAAATACAAAGAATATGGTAGAGGTAGTGACATGAGAGGAGGTGACATTTTCATAATGCAGCAAAAGAAAGATGAGAGCCTGGAAGATTACATTGCAAGGTTTCTATTTTTCCTACAAAAATCTCCAAGCCATACACTTAATGAAGACTCACAAAAGTTTTTTTTCCTGAGAGGAATCAATGATAGTTGCACTGATGCCTTGGACCTCATGGGAGGAGGAGATATCTCCTAAGTTCCTTGGGAAGATATCAAGAAAATATGTCAAAACTACTCTAGGGAAGCTTCACAGAAAGGGAGAACTTACCAATCTTCCATGGGTAAGTCAACTACCAATGGAGTCTCAAGAATGGAGATTACTCATTTGCTGGCAGACTTCAAGCAAGACATTATCAATAATCTAGCTACTCAGCTAGATATACTTCAGGCCAAGAAGAAGCAAGAGAAGGTAGAGGAAATATTGACAAAGTATTTCCCCCACTATAGACAAAATAAGGACTGTAGATGCAAGATGGTAGCTACTATTGAAAGCAAGTAGGTTTCACCTGAGTTCAAGCCAATTTGGATTGAAGAAGACCAAGTATACTATGTTGCACAAAGGAAGACTTGGGCTCCAAGACAAGGTATGCCACCAGATCCACTATCCTATGTTGGGCCATATTGCAATTCCTATTCATCTGGTAACCAATGGCAGCCCCCATATCCACCCAGTTATGGAGGATATCCACTGTAGCCTTGGAGTAACCCTCGAAATGCTTGACCTAGTCATCAGATTTCTCCACCCCAGTAGCAGCAACCTCAGGGGAATTGGCAACAATTTCAAGGGCATTGGCAACCACCTCTAGGAATTTGGCAGTAAATGAATCAATGGAGAGGAGGATAGCAATGGCCTATTTAGAAAACCAATTGCAACCACCTTCTTAGCCCTAGCATCCTACTATAATGCCTCCACCTACTAATCCAAGCTCAAATGCACCTAAACCTACTCAACTACCAGCTCAACCCACACCCAATCCAAATAACAAACCACAACAACAACCTGAATATTCTGCTGATTCAAATCAATTCACTGCATATGTTGTGGGTGTAAGTGATATCCACTTGCATTCAGGTACTACTCTACTGGCCCCTTCCAAGCCCATTATCACTGAGCTTCATGTGGAAGAGGAAGAGGAGCCTCTGACTGATCCCATTCAGCCTAATGTACCTAAATTTTTTGAACCAATCCAAGTCAAGTAGACTGAACAAGAGCCACCATTTCCTCAAACATTGGAAGTTTCCAAGAAGAAGGAAGAAAAGGAGGATACATATTTTGATATCTTGGATCAGTTGAAGCACATATGTGTCTAGATACCTCTATTTCAGGCCATAAAGGATGTTCCAATCTATGACAAGGAAATCAAGGAGGCATGTTTTAAGAAGCCGGGTAGGAAAAAGTAGGACCCAACTACAGTTCATGTGGTGGGATAGCTAGCTAACATCATGATGGGAAAAGTGACTATTCCTAAGTATAATGACCTAGACTGTCCTGTGGTAGCAGTTATTATAAACGAGATCCAAGTAAAGAATGCTCTGATTGATTTAGGGGTAGCAATAAATGTAATGACCAAAGACATCCTACAACAACTAAATATCACAAGCATGAGATCTACTCCTACTATCCTGTAGCTTGTTGATAGCTCTACTATTAAGCCTGATGTTGTAGTGGAGGATCTTGTGGTAGTTCTAGACTCCTAGGAATACCCAACATACCTTATGATTCTTTCTCTTGAAGCTACACTAGGCGGGTATCCCATTATTCTTGGAAGGCCATGGTTAGCAACTACAGATGCATACATTAGATGTCGGTTAGGTGACATGACCATTTCAGATGGGAGGAGCACTAAAAATTTTTTTCTTTATCTACCTACTCAGCCATCTTATGATGAAGATAATCCCATATGGCCACATGTTAGTGAAGAGGTCGAGGAAGTTAACTTTGTGGCTCAACTTATGTTGCTAGGTAGAAGATCTTTCATGCAGCTCCAAGATGAGGATGAAGTATTGGCTAACATCATTCAGAACCATTATGAAGTGGAGGAAGCATCATCTTCTCATTTTGCTACTCCAGTCAAGACACTTCTTCCTACTCTTCCTACAGCCACTGTTCCTACAGACAAACTTCCTATAGCCACTCTTCCTATAGCCACTCTTCTTGTAGACAGACTTCCTGTAGCAACAGGTATGTCCCATACATTGCTGCCATATGAGCTAAAGGTACTATGTGTTAATGATGCATCCATGATAGAGTTAACTACACAAGTACAGGTGTCAAAAGAAAAATATTTGAATGTTAATAGTAAATTGAATGAAGAACAACAATTGTTATTGGAAAACCTATCAAGGACCCATCAACATGCATTTGCATGGGATTATCACGATATGAAGGGATTGGATTCTAAACTTTGTACACACATAATTTACATCAGAGATTATTGCACCCCAATAAGACAGCCATAGAGAAGAATTAACCCTACACTAAGAGAGATTGTGAAAAGAGAACTACAAAAATTACTAGATGCAGGATTTATCTACCCCATTTTAGATAGTCAGTGGGTGTCTCCATTAGTGATTGTGTCCAAGAAAGGAGGGAAATGGAGAGTTTGTGTTGATTATAGGGAACTTAATGCTGCCACCAAGAAGGACCACTTACCTTTACTCTTCATTGATCAAGTTTTGGATACACTTGCAAGAAAGCAATACTTTTCTTTTTTAAATGGATTCAGCGGCTACAACTAGATCCAAATTGCACCAAAGGACCAGGAGAAGACTACATTTACCTATCCATGGGGGACCTATGCCTATTTGGTGCTCCCATTTGGCTTATGCAATGCACCTGCAACCTTTCAGAGAACAGTCATTAGCATATTCTCAGACATTTCTCATGATTGCTTGGAAATTTATATGGATGACTTTACCACTTATGGTGTTGATTTCAATCAAGCATTGGAAAATCTCAAAAGAGTCCTACAGAGATGTGAAGACCAAAAATTGTCCTTAAATAGTGAAAATTGCTTCATGATGATGCAAGAAGGTGTAGTTATTAGCCACTACATCTCCCATAAGGGAATTCAAGTAGATCCTGCAAAGATTGAGGTAATCACAAATTTGCTCACATCTGCAAAACAAAAGGATGTTAGGAGTTTCTTGGGTCATGCAGGATATTATAGGAATTTCATCAAGGATTTTAGAAAGTTAGCAACACCATTGTACACTCTTCTCACTAAATATGTTAAATTTCAGTGGACTAAAGCCTGTGACAAGGCATTTTTTGACTTGAAGGAATCTTTGACTCATGCTCCTATACTCAAAGGGCCTAATTGGGAGCTTCCTTTCCACATCCATACTGATGCATTAGATTATGCCATAAGATCAGTCTTAGGACAGAAAGAAGGAGTTTTTGAACACACCATTTACTTTGTCAGCAAAAAATTACAAGGAGTTGAATTCAATTATACAGTGACAAAAAAAGAAATGTTGGCAGTAATCTATGCGCTAAAAAAAATTAGACATTACATAACAAGCTACCAAATCTTTGTGCACATTGATCATTCAGCCATTAGATATCTCATAAATAAACCTTTGATCACAGGTAAATTGAAAATATGGTTATTTTTGATGCAAGAGTTTGATATAACCATTGTGGATAAGCCAGGGAAGGCCAATGTTGTTGAAGATTTTCTTTCAAGGCTAACTACATCAAAAGACAATCATCCCATAGGTGACTTTTTCCATGATGAGCATCTATTCTCCATCAGTGTACAAACACCCTGGTATACTGACAGAGCCAATTACTTGGTCACAGGTAGAGTTCCTTCTCACTTCTCTCCAAAAGAGAAAAGAACACTCATTGAAAAATATTTTCCTTTCTCTTGGATTGTAGGATGTTTGTTTTATACTGGACCTGAGCATGTCATGAGGAGATGTGTGAGAGAAGATGAGACGTGAAATTTTTCATGTATGTCACAATGAACCATGTGGAGGACACTTTGCAACCAAGAGGACAACAATGAAGGTTTTGAACATAGGATATTACTGGCCAACACTCCACAAGGATACAAGAAGGTATACCAGAAAATGTGATAGATTTCAAAGAATGGGTAGACCAATCAGATCTAATGAGATGCCACTATGCCCTCAGGTAATAATCACTCCCTTTGAAAAGTGGGGATTGGATTTTGTGGGACCCATTGACCCTCCATCAAATGGTAAGTCTTATATATTGGTATGCATTGATTATGTGACAAAGTGTGTAGAAGTTAAGGCCATGAATCATGCAAAAGATAACAAGGTTGCATAATTTATTTATGAAGAGATTTTCACAAGATATGGAGTCCCAAAAGAAATAGTGACTGATCAAGGGGCACAATTCACATCAACCCTTGTTGCATCACTAGTTAATGAGTACAACATAAGGAACAGGGAGTCTACTCCTTATCACCCACAGGCTAATGGCCAAGTTGAGGTGACCAACAGATAAATTGAAGCCATTCTGACTAAAACAGTAGCTATTCATAGAAAGGATTGGGAAAAAAGATTACCATAAGTTGTTTGGCCCTATAAGACATCCTGGAAAACAACTATAGGCTTCACCCCATTTGAGTTGTTGTATAGAAAGACAATTATGATGCTAGTTGAATTTGAATATAAGACTCTGCGGACTACAGTAGGTTTGGGGATGGATATTTCTGAGGCACAAAGAGAAAGAATCATGCAACTAAATTCTTTGAATGAGATAAGAAGAGAAGCCCTACAACATACAAAAGTAGTGCAGAATTAGAGAATCAAGTGGCATGACAAATTTATCAAGGACAAGAAATTCCAACTAGGAGATTGGGCCCTACTCTATGAATCGAGATACTAGGACAATGCAGGAAAATTGCAGACAAGGTAGCTAGGACCATATGAAGTTGTTGAGGTATTTCCTAATGGAGTTGTTCAACTTACTATCATTGACCCTATTAGGTTCAAATTACTTTTCAATGGTCATCGCCTCAGATTATATCACAAGCCAACTTCCAAAGAAGGGTTCCTACAACAATTCACCCAGCATTTAGCACCCGAGCTTCCTGCAACCAAAGGAAATAGACCTAGTGTCCCTACTTTTGGCTAATTGAGGTACGTACTTCTCATAATAAATACTTTCTCTTACATGGAAGTCCATTTCTTCACCCATTCGCCCATCCACCCATCCATCACCACCTTTCTCTCTCTTCCATCACTTCATTCCACCTCACCTCACTCCACTTCATTTTCATTAATAGCTCAATTTATTCCCTAAAAGGTGAGTGGTACTTTCTCCATGATCTTTGCAGAAAATATTCCACACATTTAGGTATGTACACATTAATTGCTATCTTTAATCATCTTTTAAGTAAGTTCATTTAATCATTGTATGTTAGTATAGAAGTTTACATAAAATGCCAACATTCCCTGTCAAATCACCACTCCCAACTCGCATGTGTGGACACATGTCCAAATTTAGGTTGGGGGGAGGGGAAAGAAAAAAGATGTAAATATATTACCCATGTGTCAATTTATGCTAGGATATGTCAGAAAATTTAAAATGAGCTAATTTGAAATCTGAGTGAGAGGACAACTTGCATGTGTGAAGTTACATTAACTGCATCCGCCATTTCTTCCCATCATAATTCCCCTTTATCACTCATTTTCTTTCCATTATTGACCCTGTCATAATCTTGAGTTGCAAACAAAAACGTGAAACAAAGAAGAAAATTCAATCAATATTGGCACTGGAAATTTAGCAGGTACTGCAGGAAAGTGAGCTTGAATTTTAGACGAGAATTGCAGGAAAGAAGTTGCAGAGCATTTGTTTGATTGCAGACAATGGGAGGTGGGTTAATTTGAAATGAACCCATGGTGCATGATGTTTTATTGCAGGATGCACAATGCCTGGCTGAATTTAGAAACTGTGGATGGTCAGATTACTTCCTAAAGCTAGATGCCTTTGATGAAAGCATTGCCCTTGAATTTTCCCATACATTTTCTAAAGGAAAAGCCACAGTAAAAGGGTTGGAAGTTGTGGCAACTGAGGAAATAATTGTAGAGGTCACAGGGTTACCGACTAATGGTGAAAATTACCCTACCTCCAGATACGTCAAATCAGCCAAGGCTGAATTTACAGAGCCAAACGACCCTCCATTGAGCATTGATGAATAGGGTGCAAAGAGAATGTCTCTACCCAAACCATGGAAGTAGATAGCCATTTATGTTATCAAATACATCACTTGTGAGGGTCACCAATCAAATTTGCATTCCATAAACTTCAAGCTTTTGAATCACATGAGGCATGGAAGGAGGATGAATGTGCCTAACATGCTAAACAATATTTTCTCAATCATGGTGGTTGAGACCCAAAAAGATAGGGATAATTCTATTTCCCACCATTGCCTGATTAAATTGTTGGTTGAAAAGTCTCTGCATGATACATATCTACAATAATCTGAGAATAATTTATAAATGTTGATCAAATTAGACTTGAGCATTTGCAACCTAGGGATTTACCCCAACCCCGTAGGTCTAGCAGGAGATTGAGCACGGCTGAAGCCCCTCTTGGTGCTTCAACCTCTGGTGTTGGCTCTTGTGTGAATCCTCTTGCAGTAGAAGAAACCATAGAAATTAGTTCTTCTGGAATAGAGCACTGAGAAAAAGAAAGTTTTTCCTACGATTCTGATGACTACATTCCACTTGAAACCCTCATGAAAACTACCACACACAAGAGAGGAGTAGAGATGAGAAAAGGAAAGGCCACAACACAGCCTGTAGAAAGAAAGGTTTCAAGTTCTAAAAAGAGGAAGGCTGACACTGTTCATCCTACAGCCAAAGGAAAGCGTGAGAAACCTCCCAAGAAATCAAGACCAACTAGGCCTGTGACTGGTACACCTCCATAGGAAAGCCCTAAGCCTAGTGAGACATCACATGAGGACCTTGAAGCTCCAATGGGGTAGGAGAATTCTAAAGAAGAAGACATATTTGGGAGAGCAACAAATATAACACTGGCCGATCTTGCTAACATTGCAAAAGAGTTTGAGGAAAATTAGGATTTCTTGCAGCATGAGCAAGAAGTCCTACAACAGGATGTATTGTAGCAATAGCCAGAACTAGAGCAAGAGTTCCTGCAACCACAACAAGAACAAGAACGAGAGTCCCTACAGCAAGAAGCGGAAGAAGAAATAGTACCCCTGTAGCCAAAGATAACTGGACAGCCTAAGTCCATGCAGATAGTGCCATATGAGGAGCCGCCACTGACAAAAATATTGGTAGGATTTCATAATCCTCCTGATTTTATAGTACATGCAACAATTTTGAATTTATGGAAAGAAATACAAAGAAGGGAGAAAGAATGGAAAAGGGAAAAAAAAAAATTGAAGGAAATTCAAAAGAAGGATGAGGAGATTGAAGATAAAGATGCAGAAATTGCCACCCTGAAGCAGAGGGTGGATGATATGTTAGCTTTGGTACCACAAATTTTGGAATGTAGGAACCCTCCAAGGGTCTATGCTCTACTTTTGAAAGAGAAGTATCTCTCTTTTAAGCTATCAAGGATTGCCTCAGGTTTGAATCCTTCTATTGACACCCCCATTGAATTTTTCAATTCTTATAGGATTGCCTCCCCTAAAATGATGAATTTGTTGTGTGAGTTTTATTTGCATAATTTTTTTGTAACTCAAGACCATGATTGGAACCCGTTGTTGTTGAATTTATGTCTTGGGAGATGTCAACAAAATGAATTAAGCAAGGGTCTTATATCCCTCTTTAGAGTTGAATCAAGCAACCCGTTGGCATAGAATGCTTCTCAGACCATTAGAATAGTTTATAGAGTATGAGGTTATGAGGAAACTATGAGAAGATGTCTATCACAAATGGGTCTAACTGATGAGTTGAAGCGGGTTGAGCCTCATTCCATCCACAATTATGCTGCAACACTAAAGAGGATTGATAGGTATATTCAGATTGGGAGAACACAGGGGAAATCTTGGCTTCCCCTGACATTCTAGCCACCCATGCTCCTGTGGCCCATGCTTCAAAAAAGCAGAGATGGAACACATTTGATAGATTGGGAGGATTCTATTGGGATCCTGATTCATGCACTGCAGCCACTGATGTTGGACAACTATCAGTTGCAAATTTCAAAGCTTTGACCAAGCAGAAGAACAACCCTTCCCTTGTTGGAGGACCAACAAAATGTTAGGTTGGGGGGAGTGATGAGCCTAGTTTTTGGTCCAATTTTGGGTAGAATCTATAGTTTATTTGCTGGTAGATGTCATGGACTTTAATGTTAAATGCTAGTATTTTCATAATGTTTCCCTCAAACCATTGAAATTGGACTTAATCCTATCTCTACAAGCTTTAATGACATTTGGCATATTATGTGGATTATCTATATTGATTTTGCATGTAGTTAATGAATGTTCCTTAAGTTGGTTATAGATGTGCAGTTATTATGCGTACTGACTTTACCATGCAGATTTAATATGCTAAGTTGAGGAAGACACCGCTAGTTGGGCATGCACCATAGCATCCAGCAAAGGAATCACTCCAAGTCAAAGGAGGCCGACGGCAAAAGATTCTTCATGCAACTGAATGTAACCACCTTGTATTGGACTTTAATGATCGAGCATGCATGGGCATTACTGCTGAGCTGAATCTACATTTAGACTTGCATGTCTGACCACATTCCATGCACACGTAACCACCATCTCTCCATTTTCTCTGTTTTCCCTAAATGGCATCCTCCCATTCGTGGAATTGACTGCCTTGTTTAGCTATTAGTATAAATAATAATTTTATTCTCCTTCTTCAGGAGGTTGCATGATTTGATATTGTACTTGCACTCTCCAATTTTTACTAATACAAATACATTACTCTTTGTACTCATCATTCACAGTGAATAAAATAAAGTTCTAAGTTCAAGCATCTGAGTTTTCATTAGTTTTAGAGGATACTTATCCAAGGGGGCCCACTTGGTGAGTAATCTATCTTCTTAGTTTACCATTAGTTTAGTATGACTTGTTATTTAGTACTTAGTTAGAAGTCTAGCATTTATTGTTCCTGCAGCCACTAGAATTCCATTCTGTGACTGTTCCTGCAGCCAAAGCAGACATGGTAGTGTCATGTTTGTTGCTCATATTTTTATTCTTGTTATGCATTTCAGCTTAGCATAGTCATTGATTGATGTTCAACATTTGTTTTATTCCTTTTCAAGCAATTTACTTTTAGTATTGTGTGTTCCTTAGCTATAGAATGAAATGGCTACTTTGAGTTCCTAGTGCACATACTGTGTTGACCCATTTCAAGTTCACGTCCCTGGGTTGACAAGTTAAATGCACCTTCATGATGATTGAAATGGTTATTCAGGTTAGATGTCCAATCTCTGAATCATGGTTGTAAAGGCTTAGTTATTAAGATCATTGTAGGAGGCCAACACCTTGCATTTGCATGGTGAGCACCACATTTTCCATTTGTGGAGAGGCATATACATAACCTCCTGAATCTAATTCCATGCATTAACTACGTTGTTCCGCCACTCTTTGTTGTAGATTTCCACGTGGAAAATTTTAGGGCATATGTGCTTTGTTGCACGGGAAGCACCAAGCATTGATGTCATCAACAAGATTATTTTTCCCTGCTATGAATTCTCTATTCGAACTTGGGTGAACATTTTGCAGCAAAGTAGACACCGACACTATCTAATTATTTGCTTAAGCCTATGGATTCTTGTGTGAGCCTCCTTGGAACTAGCTTTGCTGGTAAGAAGATCTTCTGCCTTGGTAATTCTGTTAAGCTAGCTTTAGAGGCATGGACTAGTTCCACTTGATGCTAATTATTTCATTTGAGATGTTCCACAACAACTCCTTGATGTCACTCATCTCATCCTTTGAGGATCTTGATGTAGAAGCAATATTTTGCGGCACACTCGGATATGCATACATAGATTGGGGAGGAGCAGATGTACTGGTAGAAGCTATCTCCTGGGTGGGAATCAACAAATATGTAAATATAGGCATAGTGGGTCGAGGTGGTAGCTTTCTAACATCTATAAAATTATTCTTCACCTTAACAACATTGTATGCATCTAGTAAGGTGTTCCCACCAAGGGATTGGATCATCACCAAAATGTCAACGTTGAGAGATTTTAGATAGAACATGAATGCCAAATCAGCAAGTGGATAGATAGCAAGCTAGATCCATTTCCAAGTCATGTGAAATCGGGCATTGAAGTCGATCATGGCCTCCTAAGGACCCCTCTTTATGGTCGCTAGTTGCTAAAATAGCAGAGACCGATCTCCATTATTTAAAAACTGCTCGTAAAAATGATCTCCAAGCTGATCTAGGTACCGATAGTATTGGCTCCCAAAGTGCGGTACCGATCTAGGAACCTTGCCTTTGAAAGAGGTTGCAAGAAATCTTAATGCTACATTTTGATATGTTACACCATGCACCAAACACACGTTTGCCACATCTTACAAATGTTTGGATGGTGTTTTTGAGCCTTCCCCAGTTAATTTTGGTACAACTTTTAAAGCAGAGGTTGGGATAGGAGCCCAAATGGCGGTTGCTATTGGTGCTATGAGAGGGCTTCTATTGTCCCATGCTACATAATTTCTATTAGCAATCAACAACATGGTTGGTGGAGGGGTTGGGACGTTTACTGGATGGGTTTTAGTTTGTACTGTTACCAATGGTGACACTAGTAGGCCAGGGTTGTTTGTTGTCTGGGATCTAGTAACATGTCTATGGCTCATACACCCACTTTAAATTTAGATACATTCAAGCAAGTCCCACCAGGTGTTCCAGAAAAAGAATTTTTGATGCCTAAAATTGCTAGGCAAACAACCTTATGGGAAACTCAGTTAATGGGGGACCAATTGCGCTAAATTGAGTAACCTTCGGGTTTTTAAAGAAGTCGGCTCCTTCTGTATTTGGGGGCCTAGAATGGGAAAATGAAGTACATATATTAAAATAAGATCTAATCGAAGGTGATGCACCAAAAATTAAGTATAGGCATGGGAAACCTTCTTTTCAGATGAGATTTAAGGGCCCGTTCAGTAATCTGCATGTCCAAAAATAATAGAAAGCATATATGAAACACCTAAGAAGTCTATCAAATGACATAACACAACTTCCATACACATTTACTGTTCAACAAGAAGAGTTCAAGACATGATCTGAATCAACAAATTTATTTTGATATTATAGATGTCTTGCAGATAAACTACCAAGTACAAGAAACAACATAGTATAATGTCTTATCCATTAACTAAGAAACAAAGAGGCTGAACAATATGGCATAGTCTATGAGTCTTAATACAATAATAAAAAATAATACAAAAGGCCTATCGTCTTTTTTCACTTTTTTCTCTAATTTTTTAACCCTTTTTTAGAGAGTCAAAGTAGTATATATATAGATCATTCCACTGCCAGAGAGCCAGTAACTGAAAAAATTCCTTAGGCATAGGCAATGATTCCCATCGCAATGATTCTCTAAGGCTGTTGCAATAGAAAGATTCTGAAACATGGTATGCAGTCGCCTTTGAACAAGATATGCCCCTGAGCAAATGATGAATGTGGTCATAAGGTGAATGCAATGAAACTCTCTAGATGACACGTGTTGCCCACCCATAGAGTTGGTTAGGACACGTGGTGTAGTAGCAGGGCTTCTCATTCATTCATGCATTCCTTGCAATCAAAATCCCCATGGAGAAGACACGTGGAGCAGTCGACATTTCAAGTGTTGACTATGGGGTCTGCCCAAAGGTTCGCACAAAATTATGCAATGTGGCATGTAAGTGGAGCTAAGAGGAGAAAAAAAGGAGAGAGGAATCCAAAGGCTTGTGCTGCAGACATTAATATTAAATCTGTTAAACATGTGAAACGTGGGTCAAGACAATGCAAAAACAACAACACCAACCCAAAGGGAGCTCTAAGGATTTTAATTCACCTTATCATTAATATTAAATCTGTTATATATCAAAGATAGATTAAATAATATTAATTACTAATGATAAATAATATATTATATTACTTATATATAATTTATTTACTAATATCCAAAAATTATTAATTATTAATATAGATGTTGATTTTTAATATATTTAATATTATAATTTAAATAATACTATACATTAATGATCATTATTAAATATATAATATATTTAATGTTATATAATAATGAAAATAATTATAAAATATACTTATTAATAACATATAATTGTTATTAATATTCTATATTTTTCATATCCTTATATAAATATATTGATAATTAAAATTATATAAATTTTATATTTAGACATTAAAATTAATAATTGGTTGTTACTTATTTATTCTTGATTAATAATTATTAAATACTTATTAATTTGTTTGATAACGTGAATTGCATGAGGATTCAAGCACTTGCAAAAGCAAACAAGATATGAGGATATGGGAGCCATGCAATATCATGACACTTCTTTTATGCGTTGGATGACCTACACGACATTATAGGCAATCATATACTTATATTAATCTTATTCTAAATATTTCCCTTACCAGTTATTATTCAAGGCCCACTAAGCATATGGTCACATTTCATAACCTTCCCCATTTAACAACACCATTTTACATTTATTACCAATAGTGTAGACACACGTCTACTTGATTAATTAATTAAATTATTATTATTATTATTTTTGTCCTCCTCTAAAAAAAATTATCCTAAACTTAAATAATATTTTAAACTATTAATCTAAATTAAACTCATTATTTAAACTTTATTTGATATTATATAATATATTTAATATTGTTAATATCAAATCTATTGTATATCAAATATAGTTTAAATAATGTCAATTATTAATGATTTAAATAATATATTATATTAAGTCGTATATAATATATTTATAAATATCCAACAACTATTAATTATTATTATATATTATGATATTTAATATTATATAAATTATATAATATATATAATAGTAATTACTAACTAATAACTAATAAAAAAAATTATTAGTGATAGCAGGTTTTGATGGGACTTGAAACCCAGTACAAAATAGTTTTGAAGGGAACTGTTAACCTATCAAAGAAAAGCAAGCTACAAAAAAGATAAAACACAAACCAACAACAGTCTAACATCAACCTCTAAAAGATAGACATGACTACACAGGCTTCATCAAAAAAACAAGCAAGGGCCTGAAACTCTTTTACAACCTACTTAATTGTGTAAGACACCATCAAACCCCTAAGCAAAAATGCTAGAAATTCTTTCGAATCACTATGCTTTAGCACAAAGGTAGCAGAAACAAACTCCAGCTCCATGAATAACTGGGCCTTGAAAAAATTCATTGGAAACAACCCATCCGAGAAAACATAAATAGAGGATAGAAGATAATGCAAGCCACTAGCTTCCCTACAACTCAAACTCACCTAGTAATAGGAAACCAACTCCAAATCCACCTCTAAAGGAATGAACTTCCCTCTATTGGAGAGGATGATACAATCAAAAAAACCACTGCAACCAAAAATCACTAGCACTCTCAACCTCCACCTCCATAGGAGAACCACCCACTTCAACAAGAATAACAACTGAGGGAGGTCCACCTCCAAAGGACCTAAGGGGAAAGCCAACATAGTAGCCAAGCCAGTGACCATAGCATCCTTCTGTAAAAACTGCACTAGAAGCAAACTATGGACCAAGAAAAGAGTCTCAAATAAATGTCATAGGTCCACCTTAACATCTTTCAAATAAGAACTCATATGGGTTTCCAAAGAAAACTTGAATAGTAACCCAGATGAAATCCAATAGCTCACTCACTTTTTAGCCTTCAAAATAACCAAAAAATTTGAGCCTTCAGAATAAAAACAAGAAGCAACTCAGCCTAAGAAAAAACCTCAAACCCCAACATCAACAAAGCCAGAAGAGAAACCAACATAATCCACCTAGGGGACAAGAGGAACATCAACAAGCTCAACAAAGAGGGTCCAAAGACACTCAACCAAAGATAACAAGGTCACAATAGAAACTCAACCAGAGAGAACAAGGCCATAGAGAACACAACAACAAAAAGAAACATAGGCCAAAAGACCACCAAAGGTAGAGTCCCAGTCTCAGAATGAACGGGAACCAAACCCCAAGAGGAATAGGGCACCCTAGATAGGATGAAAATAAGGAGATGAACCAACAAAAAAAGAACACCAAGCAACCCTAACATGCTAGTTAAAGCCAGAGATGGGCTAAAACTCCATACAACCAACCAAAGGGAGACACCACCACTCCACAAAGAGGGGACAAGAACCCAAAAAAACTTCAAGAAAAAAAAAAAAAACCCAAAAGAGAGCCACCAAACAAATAGCAGGTAGAAGCGAAGGATGACCAAGAAGAAGCAAGATGCAAAATAGGCCAACATGAGGATCCCCCAAGCCATCCTACTACGCCGAATAGGAGCATAAATAAGCCCATTCTTCAACCGGACTTCCACCAAGAAACCAACACACACCCACTGCAAGGAAGGAAGATAGAAAAAAAGTAGGAAGGGCACCCACACAAAACCCTCAGACACAAAGGGTTTTGCAGGCCGAAACCCATCACCAACCACAACAGCACCAATAGAAACTTTTGTAGAGGATCCACCTCCAAGGTCACTCCCATCATGCAAATGAAGGATGAAAGTAGAACATCCACCATCCGGATCGTCGTTCTCGTTGCTACCGGCATCGTCTGTAGAGTTCAAATTGCAGTCTCCCACCCAATCCCCACTCGATGCCGCTCTCGAACGCTCCATTAGTCTTTACTCAACAAATAACTAAAAATTGTTAATTAATATTATATATATATATTATATCTACACATTAAAATTAATAATTGATTATTATTTATTTACTATTGATTAATAATTATTAAATAGTTATTAATCTAAATGATAAGATCAATTACAGGAGGATTCAAACACGTGTCGCCACTACATGCTTCTACAAGGAAAGAAGATATTAGTATATGGGAACCCTACAATATCGTGACCAATATCTAATAATTATTAACTATTATTATATATGATGATATTTAATATTTTTAATATTATATAAATTAGATTACATATATAATAATATTAATGTTTAATAGATATTTTAATAATGACCATCACTGCTACAATCAACAAGCATCATATATTATTTATATAATTGTTAAATAATAATTTAAATATCTTAAATATAATTTAAATAATATTATATATTAATGATCATTATTAAATATATAATATATTTAATCTTACATAATAATAAAAATAATTATATAATAGTAACTAGAAATTAATAACTAATAATTCTTATTAATATTCCATATATTTTTGTATCATCATATAAATAAATTGATAATTTACGCCGAAGGTGTATCCAATTTGAAAGAGAGCAACCTCTCTTTTAAGATCAATGGTCCACCTCTCTCCACACAACCTGGCCAACGATTGAAATGCTTGACACCGTTAATCATCTTCTGCAGAGAAAGTACTTGTGAAAAGAAACGGAAAGCACGCGGACATCGCATAGAATAAGGCTTCATGTGGGAGCAACTTCTCACATTCTAGCGGAGGTGTCTGAAAAACAGAGTGATGTTGCCGAGCAAGTGCAGGAAGGCTTGGTGATAATAGACAAGATGATAGGAAAAAGCAAGGGTTATGGATTTATGACCTTCAAGTACCTCGACGGTGCCCTCAATGCCCTCAAGAACCCTAGCAAGATCATTGAAGGCCACATGACCATCACCCACTTGGCTTCCTCTCAGCCAGGTGCCATCGATGTTTGTGGCCGCAAGATTTTCATTGGTAACGTCCCCAACGAAATGCCCTCTATAAAATCTTTGAATGGATTGTTATTTTCTGTAAACAATGGCATACGTTGCAGCAGTCTTTGTAGTTTTTGAAGCTTTTTCTATACAAATTTTCCTAAAGGTAATTTTTAGCTATCTTCTTTGGCAGATCGATTCAATGTAATCAACGACAATATGATGAATTTGGAGCTGCTCTTCTGGGTGGCCAATTACACTGCCAATGCCACGCTATACGACATGGTCGTCTCCCATGCTACTCGGACCTCCTATGAACACATCGCAGGAGGAAGCAGTGGTTGAGGCTCGACGATGGGTTTTTTAGGACATAAATGGGAGCACCCAAGGACTCCAAGGTTAGATTTTGTAGAATAGTTGGCAGCGTCGAATGATTTCCCTAGAGAATGAAAACAGAGTGTACACAGGGGAAGGAGGAATAACTGCGGATGATATTTTGTAGCAGGGGAAGCTGAGATTTTGAGAAGTCGCTTATGAGTACTGTGAGTTGGTCTGAGCGCAGTTGCCACTGGGGAGGGTAGATGTTGCGGGTGCAGATGGAGGATGTCGTAGATTCGATTGTAGGATGTACCCGAAAGCTTGGTGAGGGTGTGCGAATTTGATATCAGAAACACTGATGCAAATAAACAATTTTTTTGGAGAAGCATTTCAATCAAAGAGGTTTTTCTTTTCTATTCTTGAATAAAAAATAAAGAGTTTTTAAAATAAAATTGTTTTTGCAGATGGATCTCAATTAAAGACATTTTTCTTTTCATTTTGAATTTCTGTTTTATGGTGTTCTTAAAGTTGGGTCAAGTAAAATGTCGAAGCTTTGAAAGGAAATCAATGTTTCCACTTTGGCCAAGAATGGGTATCTGTTCGCTTGCAACTATTTCGTACTGGGCTTCTGTGAAAGGCAATATGGAGCTCAACAGCTCTGTATTTGTAGCAGAGGTAGCTGCGACGAGTAGTAATATGAGAAGGAGAGTAAGCATTGTAGGAGAGAAAATGTAATTTGTGAAAGGATAGGTTGGATCAGTCACAATTTTCCAGTGAAAATGGCTTCATGATACAAGAAATATTTCCTCCTGGCTTGCAACCAGTAGAATTATGCCCCTAGAAGTAGCAATATAAAAAATTAACTATGGTTTAGCTAAGATTTATGGCCCATTTGAGTAGGCAATTCTGTCACACCATTTTTGAGCCCTGGTAATGGTGTGCAGGTAGGAGAAATTGAAGTTCATGCCCAATTACTCCCAAAAGACAAGCTAAGATTTATTGGAGAGCTAAAGCAGGAGGGCATGACTGCCATGGTGGGTGATGGAGTTAATGATGCACCGACATTAGCAGCAATAGATGTGGGGATAGCTATGGGTGTGGAAGGCTCTGTGGTAGCCATGGAATCTGCAGACGTAGTTCTTGTGTCTAATGACATAAGGAAGATTGCTGTTGTAGTGAAAATAGGGTGGAGATCAATAAGGACAATGCATTCTCCCTTTTGTCTAAGGTAGCCTTGGTGGTGCCCTCGATATTGATTCAGGAGCAACATGAGACTATGTGTTTGGACAAGAAACGAAATAGTTGTTTCAAGACTGAAATTTCCATTTTGCATGGGGTCACTAGCTTACGATTTTATAAAAAGACAATACCCTTCTGTGTTTCCTACTTCAACTTGCATAGGTAGGAAGAGCCAAATTATGGAGCAAGTTTCCTCCTCCCCTTGTGAATTCCCACTCCTCAATAGTATTACCAACATAGCTGAGGAAGGATATACAAACCTCCATGGAAGGCCTGTCACCAAAATTCGCACAGGAGGATTGACAACATCTCTTTTCATCATTACTATTGAAATTGCAGAGAGATTGGCCTACACTGGTATTTCTTCCAACTTGATCACATATCTCACAATTGTAATGCAACAGAGCACTGCTACTACTGCAAAAAATGTTAATCTCTGGGGGACTGTTGTATCCATGTTTCCTCTAATCATGCCTACCTTGCTTATTTATTTCTAAGTTTCTTGCATCATCTTGGTCCAAATCATGATATTAGAGTTGCTTCTGTTAAAGTGACTTGATGAAAGCTTTGAGTTTGGTGTTTTGGAAAAATAGGACAGGGAAATAAATGGATTGAATGAATAGTTAGAAGAGGATTCCCGCTTCCTTGAGCATCTTCAATTGCATCTTCAGCAAGAACGTAACAAAAGAATGGAGGTTGAGAGGGAGAATGTTGTACTAAATGATCAAATAGCAATGTTGAATGAAATACTTGAACAAGATGAGGATGCAAAAAATATAGATGATTAGTCGACATATGAGAGTTTTCTCTTAAAACTATTCTTTACAAAATTCTTTTAAGCATATCCATTAAAAGGAGGCAAATTTTCTATCTGTTTAACAAAGGGATCAATTATGGGTGTACACTCATTCTTTTAGAGGCCAAAGGTAGCATGTAAGTATATATTCTAAGATAGTTCCTAATAGATTTGTATAGTATTGGGATTTGTGTTACTAGTGAAGTAGAGACAGCTGGGCAAATTTGGGCTTTTCTCAATCTTTGTCAATCTATAGTGCAAGCCACAATAAATACTTTTTCCTTGTAATCTGGATTTGGTTTTCTGATTTGTGAAAGTTGTTACTGAATAAGGTATAACTGAATAATTTAATGCCAAGCTAGCCATTTCCTTTAATTATTTGTCCATGATGAATGAGCTAAATCTGTCTTATTTCTGCATTCATAGGCGTCCTTTTCTAAGTTAACAATTGTATGATCATTTCCTTTCTTCCAGAAATATTACTAAAAAAAATTGTAGGTTACAAAATATAGTCTTACCAAGTAGGATCAGGTATCTATTATTATCAGGCCTTTTATCCTTGCATCTTAGCTTTATTTTCTTGCCATTTCTACATACTAATATTTAAAAAGTTAAATCCATCAACAAATGAAAAATGATATTTATTATTAATTATGCTCAAGTAAATGATAAAAACATGAGAGTGGTCATAATACTGAAAGAATCCATTTCATTTGACTATCTCTTTAAATTCAATATCACAATGAGACATTCTAACCAACAGTAGCACACACAAGAGCTAATACTGTATCTGCACAAGGAATCACAAAATTAAATTCAAACATGCACTATTTGAGAATGGTGATTGTATCAATACTGTGTGTATCAGTAAGCATGGTGTGCTTGTTTCTATTCGATCTAGCCCTAGACATTAGGCCATATTTTCTAGTCTAATTAAGTCGATTTGAAGGGAGCTATGAAACCTTCTTACAATAACCGTTGACTTCTCCATAGATATATTACATTGACTTCCCTAAAAGGATTTGATTGTGCCCCACTCCTTTGAGAGAGGAAGTCATTCCCCTTAGTTGGGTTTGTACACAGGCTGCATTAAAGTTATGCTTGCAGTGGAAATAATTCCATCAATATGATTACAAATGTTTCTTAACCAATCTATGCATCCCACTCAAATGCTATACTTTTATGGGAACAATTCATTACAATCGTTACTTTGCAAACATCTGATTAACCGAGTGGGTGGGATAGGTATGGAGCCGTTATGTTGTTATTCGTCTCTATTCCCTCTGGACGGGAAGTTGACATTAGAAAAGTTGAAAGACAAGGGTTGACTTTTATAGCACAATTACTATTTTCCATGATGTGCAAGTTTTCTGTATGCAGCAATTACCCCACTCCATCAACATTCCATTATGTTGCATATAAATCCTTTGATTCACATCTACTTCCTTCATACATTATGTTATCTTTGTTCGTAACACTAATCATACATTTCATAAGCTCTATAACTTAATCTCATCAAGATTTATCTCCAAAAAATTGCTATTTCTTTTTTGAATTCCTTCTTTTTCCCAGTTTTTTAATTTTAGCTTTATTGTGTTAATAATTAAGTTGTAGTTAAGTCATCTAAAAATACGACAATGGTCAAGAGTTGGTTATGACATGCAGACCAAGATATGTGACTCTTTTTATGAGCAAGTGCTTCAGTAGCTCATTTATGTAATTAACACAAATATCATGGTCTATCTTGATATCCCATCTTATTTGAACAATCTAATTCTTTAGGTAAACAATCATCTATAATGTCTATCTCCATGTATTTTAGCCTTAAGTTGTATCCCCCATTAATGCCTTTCAGAGCCTCCTCTACAACTTAAATTTTTTATTTATTTCTCATATATGTTTTGTAAATTTTATATATATACCTTGATATTAATTAGGTCAATTGTGATCCAAGCATCTAATGTATGTTTTGACCAACTTTTTAATAGATGCTAAGTCTTATGTACTTTTTCTCTATAATAGGTAGATGAAAAAGTAAAATAGATTCTAAAGGGGAGATAAGGATCATATAAGTAAATGTAAAATGGGGAAGGCATGATAGCACCAATAGGATTGTTAGGAGCATGATAACACACGAGCAATCAATGATATGATGTGCCGATAATGTTCCCATTTGTCCTTGCAAATTTCTTCAATTATTTATTCTTAAAAGATGTTTTCCTAACAATCATAATTGTAGATGTCAATCTACACGTAAAGATGAGATTATTTATTATAATGACACAAATATTAGCCACCGCAATAGACTACAAAGGTATGGCCTCAACCCATTTTGTAAATTAAATAGTAGCATTAATGATAAATTTATGTCCCTCACAAAAGCTTAGGGAAAATTTTTCCACCACATCTAATCCCCATATAGAAAATGACCAAGGTGATGTAAAGAGTGAGGATTGGAGGTAAACCTAGAGAAAGAGAAAGAAATTATGTCTTTTCCACATATGCAACTTTGTATTATATACTCTCCACATCAAGAATAAAAGGTCAAAGTTCAAACTTCTCCATATTTTACTTCTACTCTTGAATTGACCTCATCTATTGCACAAATTTACCAAAAAAAAACATTTTTTTGACCTTCCACACCTCTTCGGCGTACCCATTGCACACCAAGGTGAAATTGCTAGTTAAAATTATATAAGAAATCTTCTAGAGACAAAAGTCGCAAGTCATAAATTATATAAGAAATCTTCTAGAGATAAATTTTTGGAACCGAATGTAGTGGTAATTAGACAGTCATTCCTCTTGTGTTTGGATGTACAGGGGCTACCACGACATCATCGGTAGGTGACCTTAGGTAGAGATTTCCTGAGACATGTGGTGGGTATTGACCACAATGACATTTTTTAATGGCTGGAACACTTTCTACAGTTGGTGAATTCTGATGAGTTCTACTGGGAAGCGGAGTAGGCAATGTACAACCTTGGTTCTGATTTTTTTTTTGTTTTTTGATGCTCATCTTTGGGTATTGCAGTCGGGATGGTAGTAAGCCAATTGCCCATGCTTTTTTTTCTTGTAAATGTGCAATCTCAATGCCTCTCTAGCAATTCAAAGGAACTTGACTAAAAGAGCTACATTTTATAATTTTATTCCAAGTATTCTATGTATTTTGTCCCAAAGCCCATAGATGATGGTTGGAAAATATTTTTGGACTCTTTTTTATATTCTTTTGATGATCAATGCAATTACTACAACCTAGGTTGCATTTACAGAGCGAACAAATAAATAAAATTATACAAATTTTATATTTTCACATAGTAAAATTAATAATTGATTGTTATTTATTTATTATTGTTTAATACATATTAAATACTTATTAATTTGTATTATAAGGTCAATTGGAGGAGGATTTAGACACACATCAATAGTGTGCTTCCAAAAGGAAATAATATATGAGGATATGAGAACCACGTGATATTGTGATACCTATTTCATGCTCTCAATGAGGTGGAGAGCATTATTAATAGTGATATATTGATCACCCACAAATAAAAGAAATAGAACGGGTTCTTACATATCATCCAACATTACCATAGTAGTTGGCCTTATAAATACTAATAGTAAAAATAAATGAACTAATAAATATAGAAAAATGTGATTTTTTTTCTCATAAGGAGTTGTGACTACTAAGCATGTGGCCACATGATTTCATGACCTTCCCCATTTAACAACACCATTTTCAATTTACTTCCCATAGTTTAAACACATGTGTACTTAATCAATTCATTAAACTATTATTATTTTTGTCATCTTCTAAATGAAAGTTATTCTGAACTTAATGTAGTGTCGAAAAATGCCATCCATGACATTTTCACACTTGTTTGGGTCCTCCTTGTAAAATTGGACTTAATGTTGCCTAGATTTAGTGTTGTAATGTGTTTAAGACATTCACATTAGGTCTTGGGCCCTTATAAACTAAATGGACTTAATGGTATCTTATTTAAGGTGTTGTAAAGTGTTGTACCACACTTTCACACTAATCTAGGTTTTTCATTAATAAATGAGGTTTCTTTATGCTTTAATTAGCCTTGTTTTGCATCCACAAGCCTTAATTAATACATCTTTCTGAGGAAAATCCTGACATAAACCAACATCCAATCATAATTCATGTCTTTTTAGGTTGTGTGGCCCAAATTTAGTGATCTAGGACTCATACACCACCTTGGGTGTATGAGTCCTAGGCCTAGGTTTCGGGGCCTCAATCCTGATTTCACATGAATCTAAGCATTCTTGAAAAATGTGTTCCATAGCTAAGCCTAATGGGACTCATATGCCACTTCTGGCGTATAAGTCCTGTGTGGTCCAAAATCTAATTTAAATCAAATTCTTGGTAGGATTTTATCCTCCTAGATTTGATGTCTTCTTGTAGTGTTGTAATTTTGGTAAATTTGGCATTAACAAGTATAAATACAAGGTTATTTCATTCATTTTTCATCTAACAAGCTAAGACTTTCACGAGAGCATTCCTAATAGCAAATTGGAGTTCATAGGAACATTTAAGAGAATTCAAGAGTTGTTTATCAAGTGTTTTAGAGGATTATTCAAGTACCAATCATCATGTCAAAGTCATCATGCATCATGTTTGTTTTTGAGCTAACATTTGTGATGTAGGGTTTCATGATTCAAGCAATTGTTCAATTCAAGATCCTCAACATTCAAGCAAGATTTAAGATCTACATCCACTGGAGCCATTTCATACATGTTTGCAACACTTTATTGCAAGGGTTTGGTGAGTTGTAACATTGCATGTTGTTCATTCATCATTCCTTCATTTCATTACAAGGTTTGATTACCAAAATGAGGTTTGACCAAGGCCAACCGCTTGCCACTAACAAAACAACATTTTCCCCTCTCTTTAGTGTGTGATTTGTAGATCTAGGTTGAATAAATATTGAAGAGAAATTTTGAAGAAAGTTGTCAAGGTTTTTAAAGTTTTCAAAGTGGTCATATCATCTACATCATCATTGAAGGACATCTACAAGAGAAAATTTGGTAATTCAGACCCAAAGATCAAGTTGAGAAGATTAAGCAAAGATTGAAGAGCAAATTTTGATTCCACTTTTTCAAAGAGGCCAAAATAGATTGATACGTTACTTTTGGTGTATCAATCCCAGTACAGTGAAGTTTATAGATTTCAGGTGTTTTAGACATATCTCTGTCAGATTCTTGTTCCTGCCCAGAAACCCTATTCTGGGACTAAATCTCCCAGATTGGTGTACAAGTCCTAGAAGACATTAATTTTAGGTTTTTCAACATTTCAAGCCTTCATTCAAGCTCCTACAAGTTTCTAAGTGCACCTCTTTGATCTCTTAGTTTTACATTCTATTTTGCATTCATTTTTTAGGTCTTTTATTCAAGTCTTGTATATCATTAGGTTAATCATTAGGTATTGTATTTCAATAATCTTTCCAACCCTTAGCTTGGTGGTGAACCCTCTTATAGTCATTAATCATACCTTAGGACACCTTATTGAAATATCTCTTTCCCCTACTTCACCCTTGGATTGAGATCTCTAGGGCTTCCTTGAATGAGAATGAAGAATATTGTTGTTCTATGTCCTAAACCATAAGCAACAACAATTTTACCACCTTTCAATTTTGTTGTTCTATGTCCTAAAACATATAAGCAGTGACTATTTTCCACCTTTCATTTTGGTGAGCCTGCATTTAGAACATCTTAATTCTGATTTGGAGTGCATCATCATCCTAGATTTAGGTTACATTAACATTGCATTAGGGTTTGCATTAGTTAATTGATATTTTAGGGTTTCTAATTCTTGCATTAGTGAAAGTGCATATATTTTATATTTTTGCATCTTGCATCATTGAATTTCATCCAAACTCTACATTTGTAGTTAGCTTAGACATCATCCAAAATAGAAAACATAATATTCACACAAAATTTGCTAAAATTGGTGCAAAAACCCTAAACTAGGACTCATACACTCCTTTGGGTGATTTAGTCCCAATACAGGAGATTTTGCCTAATTTTTGGGTATTTTGTGTTGACTATTATTCACTATTCAAACCCCTAAAAAACCCTAATTAGGACTCATACACCCCTCTAGGCGATTTAGTCCCGTTTCAGATTTTAAATTGTATTTTACAACATTAAATTCTTTGTTTTTATGTTTCAGTTTATTGCTATTAGTTTGTTGTTTCAGTTTATTGCTATTATTTTGTTATTTCACTTTGTAGTGTTTCTATTTCATCCATCACATTGCACACATTTTTATTCAGTTCATTACATACATTGCATAATCTAAAATTTGCATTTAGACCTTTTATTCTAAGTTCTTGCATTGCATTTAATCATGGATATGTGCTTTGGTAAGTTATGGATGTCCTTGAAATCCTTAGTGGATGTTTCAAGTTGTACTTTTGGAAATGACCCTAATGAAATTGAACTTACTCATGCTCACTCAACTCCTAATGCATGTACTCCTCATGATGTTGACATCATTGGTGAAGATGATGACAACATGAATAAATTCCTAAACGATTGCCTTAACAACATTGAAAAAAATGCATCCTTCTATCCATCCATGAAACAACCAACACCCCCTTATCATCCCACCACTTGAGATGTTTGGTTATTTACATCTTAAAACTAGGACACAAGCTGAGCCTAAGTTCCCTATAGTAGGAGAACCTAGTTCCTCTAAACAAGAAAACATTCAACCATTTTACATTAACAAAGTGACCAACAATCCCATCAATCTCGAAGAGACTTATTACTAGGTGGAAAATAGGGTAAACCCAAATGCATGAGCAAGAGGATAGACCACTAGGATTTTTCTACACTAAATCACTACAATTATGTATATGATAAGATGCAAATAATAATCAGAAATGATACCTAAATGTTATAGAAACTCTGAGGGAAGTTTTTAGAGCATAAAAAGATGTGTAGCTTGTCAAAAAATTGTTCTTTTTAAGCTACATAGGACTCATTCGCCTTCAGTGGCAAATGGGTCCTTGTTAGGGTTTTTGAAACTGAGATCAACATTTTGTTCCTTGATGTCTGCACTCTCAAATTCCTAGTTATTAGCTTCTATAAGTCTATAGGTAATTTTGTAGCTTTATAACTTTGATTTTTCCCTTTGAATGACAACTTTTGCAACTTTACAATTTTGACAATTTTACTCCAAACTTGCTACACTTAATCTTCAACTTGTAAATCTGCAATCACACATTCAAGAAGAAGAAAAACTTGTTTTTTAGTGAATGGGGGTTTTCCTCAGTCAAACCCCTTGTAGTTAATTAAACCAAATGATGAAATAATGTACTTGAAGCATGAAACATGAAATGATGTAATTGATGTCACCTTAGATGATGTCTTGTGAAACAAATCTGCAATCTAGCATGTAGTCACCATGAAGAATGTAGATCTTGATCCTTGAATATGATGTGAAATTTTTTTTCAAGTAGATCTTCAATGCTACATCCACTTCTTTAGCTCAACAATGTCATACATGAATGCTTTAAACCCTTGTCATGATGAAATGATCTTGAATTGTTGCAATAGACTCTTTAAATTTGCCTTGAAATGCCTTGAAAATTCTCTTGTAATGCTCTATAATGCTCTCTTGAAGTTGCTAGGATGTCTCATAAATTTGTTATGATAAACAATGTGAATTAACCCCTTATTATACTAAATTAGGAGATTAACCCCAAAATTCAAACAATTAAGGTTGACACCAGATCTGTAAGTAAACAAAATTCAAACAATTAAGGTTGACACCAGATCTGTAAGTAAACTTTATTAAATTCCTACCAGAATGAAATTTGAAAAGGAGGTCCTCATTAAGGGAGGACCCATTCACCACCTAGGGCAGATGGGTCCTGACTTAGTTTTCCAGAACCTAACCTTGAGGGATGGAAAGAGCATCAGAAACCCATTTCAAATCAACTCAGAAAGGGGGGTCCTATTAAGGGAGGACCCATTCATCACCTAGGGTGAATGGGCCTTGGCACAATATTCTAGGACCTCATTTTTCCCAATTAAATTTTATATTAGTTAAATTATGGGTGTCGAGATAGATCTTCGAGAGGTGTCATAAATAAGGTTTAAATTTGAATTAAAGGGGGTTAATTAATCCAATTAACCACAATTAATTAAGATCACCCTACATAAATGTGAAAGTGATTTATAACACTTTACAACAATCAAATAAGGTACCAATTTGAATACATTTTATTAAGAAGGGGCCCATTAAGCTTAATTAAGTAAATAAATCCTAGAAAAGTGTGAAAGTGTGTTGCAACACTTCACAACACCTCTGCAAAGGATCAATTAAAGCATGTTTTAATCAAATAAAGGGTCTTGAATGATGTGAATGTGTACAACACATTACAACACTACTCCAAGGAAACATTAATTTAGCTTTAATGTCAATTATCAAACCAACTAAGGGGAAAAGGCTACTTTTTTGTTACTACATTTTGCCCCTACTTTAGTGAGAGTATGACCCCATGTCAAACTCGCACTAAAGTAGACATCCAAGACACTTAAGTATGCATCAATAACAAAGATACATTATCCTACCCTGTCAAAGGCCAATAAAAGTAAACAAAATGATCAAGCACGATCGTTCCAACACAATGTGGAATGGGGATATTTATCCACAACATACGCTGCTCACTTTGGGGTAGTGGAACCTCAGTCTGTCCACTAGGTGATTTGTACCATCGAAGTGGAAAATGAGAGGATCATATTAGCCTCTCATACCATACCAAAGTTATCCTCTTGACAACTTCGAAAAGGCACCACAATGTAATGCTTTTGTAAATGCTTTTATTATGTAAAATTTTGTTAAAGGGGATTTTTCTTTGTTCATGTAAAGGTCTTCTTAGGGATAATTGTGCCTAATGTCTCCAAGAGAGGAAAATTCAAAAGTGTCAGATCATCACCCATGGGATGCCTCATTCACATCATTCCATGTTAATAGATCATACACTCTTGGATGGCATCAAACCCAATGACACCACCAAGAAGAGGAAACATCACAAGAAAGGAGAAAAATCACACCATGAAATTTTGTCAAAAGATGTCATCAATGTATTGCACTACTTTATAGTAGTTGTTACACCATTGTTGTGAGCAATTGCTTTAAAGTAGCCATTTTTTTATCCTAAGACATGAGAGCTTTCCTTGGAAAACCCTATGCCAAGTCATATGTTTCTGAAATAAGTTGCATCATGAAATAGGAAGGGTTACCCCCACAAATATATAAGGGATCTATGGATTTTGGGTTAGTACATCTTTGCTACAATGTTGTCATAGAGCATGGAATTGTCATCATTCCCCAAATACTTATAGAACTAGAAGAATGACACAAAGAGAGTGAAAACAAAGAAAAATCCTTTCGATTCAACATGGAAGAGACATAAATGTTTTGATGCCTTGCATCATCCCCAAAAGGAAAACATAAGACAAATGAAAAAGAAAAATATTTTTTTTTGGGTCAACATGGAAGAGACATGAATGTCTCGACACCTTGTGTCATCCCCAAAAGGAAACACAAGACAAAAGAAAAATGATAAAATGTTTACGACATATAGAGGAATGAAGTTACATATAGAAGAATGCATAAAGAGAAAAGGATACATCAAATGAAATGTCATAGGGGGGATCACATTACATACATGGAATCACTTAGAGAAAAAAGAAAAGAAAAAGACTAGTAAAGCATAGATGATTCAACCTAAAGTAGGTTGTTCGCCTCCCAATCTCAGTTGGTATAAATGGAAGGTGGGAAACTAACCAAAGGGACAATGTCAATCGCTGAACTAGGACACACACCAAGTTCAACACTCTTAGTAGGATATTTTTTATCTAAGCTCATAGAAGAAGAAAACAATGTATTCAACTGATCATGCACTTGTTCATCAATTTTTATAATATCAATGTCATCATCTAAATTAATCACAACAGGAGGTCGAATAACAATGTCCATGCAATGTTCTTGTTTATGTTGCGACGAGGGTTGAGAGTCAGCATGCATTGCTTCAGGTAGGTTTGGATTTTGATTTTCTTTGTTGTTGTTTTCTTGAGTTTGCAATCTATGAGCAATAGCATGACATCTATGTCTATGCTCTCTAGCACTTTGATTTCTTTTTAGTTTATTGTCAATATGTTTTGTGTAAGAGTGGGTTTTTCAATCATAGGTTCCTTTGGGGGGAATAGAAGAAACAATAGGAGGTTTCTCAACCACTTTCTCTTTGACTTTGTAAACTTGTTTGAATCTAGGAAGGACAATGAGATTACTTGTGTTATCTCGTGGTCTCTTGTAGGAAATTATAGGAGGTTTGTCTATAGGTTGTTCTTGTATGTTCAGAAGTGCTTTTGGTTCAATCATTGATTCGTCAAGGATAGTTTCTCAGTCATAGGTTGAGGAATATTACGAAGGGATAGTTCTGCTATTTTCTTTGCCCTGAATTTTTGATATGATTTGAAAAAAAAATCTTCACGAGGCTTGATAGGTTCCATAGGCTTGGGCCAAAAGAAATCTAGTGAAAAATTCCCTTTTGTCGAGGCAAGATTAAATCCACTATGATGCACAGTGAAGATATCATTTCCAAATGGAAACTTTAGAAATTTATGCACACCTGAAGGGATGACATTCATGGAGCAAAGCCATGGATAGCCTAGCTTCACACAAATTTTTTCCAATTGTGGAATGATGGAAAATGAGCTAGTTAATGTTATTGGTCCCACTTTTAAAGGGAGATCTATTGAGCCTATCATAGGGCAAGCAAATCTATTATGCATCTTGATCCATGATTTTAGGTTATCATATGTTTCTTGATATAGTTCATGCACATATAAGAATTCTTTTGTGATCACATTCTCTCCACAAATGGGATCAATCAATATCCCATTAGTGGGCTTGTTATTGATTTGACTAGGTATATAAAGAGGACCATCAAGTGCATGTTTAGGTGTGTCATTTTGTGAGAAAGAAATGTCAAGAAGTTGTCTATTTGAGCCCTTACAAGGTCTAGCTTCGATAAATGCTATCACTTTGTCTACAGGACGTGATTGCATATGATCATGATCCATGTTATCATTATTCTTAGTTTCAGTCGGAGGATTGACTATGATGTGCATGTTTTTATTGTCTTGTTTGTTCAAGTATTCATGAAGGAAGCAACTAAGGCTAGAAATGATTTGTGTTAAGTTTCAAGTTTTAAGCGCTTTCCTTAGGTTTTGTATAATGGGAACCAAGCTAATGTCTATGAATTCACTAAGGATATGAGCTTGTAAGTTTTATATTTGTTCATCTAGCTTGTCAATAACATCATGCACATTGATTGTAGGGGGTGAAGTCATGGGAAATGAAGTATGCAAACTATGAGCCATAGAGGGTTGATTCTCTACACTATCAAAAAGAGAGTAAAAAAACCCAAGATCCATGACGAGTGAGATATCGTGGGATGAAATGAGCCTCGAACTACGTCTTATAATAGTATTGTGAATAAGACACCAAGTTGTAAATCTCATACAAGTTTTACAAAACTAGTGTGAAAACCCTAGAATAGAAAAGGGGCAATGCAATAACCTAGAATGAAATGCAATTTTTATATTCTAAGCAATGCAATTTACTGATTACATAATACAATAGGTAGAAAATGAAATGTTTGAATGTAATTTTGAATTTTAACAATGCACCAAATGAAGCAATTTAAGCTAAATGTAATGAATTTGATGAAACAACAAATTAGGAAACTGAAATTGGAAAGTAACAACACCAAACGAAAGCTAGAAATTGAGATTTGAGTGTTAAGAAAATCTAGATCAGTAGCTAACAGGGATTCATTCGCTAGTAAGGGTGAATAGGTCCTAGTTAGATATTTCTGAGATGTTTCTATGGTTTTATAGTGAATTTTAATGTTTTTTCAATTGCCCAAAGGTACACATAGGACCTAACCGGGGACTCATTCACCAGTAGGGGTGAATGGGTCCCGGTTAGGTACTTTTAAAAAAATTTAAATGATTTGTAAGCTTTTAGTGATATCTTTCAATTCCAGGTTTGAGATAGTGAAATTATGTTTCAGATTTTTGAGAAATGCAATGCAAAAATGTAATGAAAAGATGAAATACAAGGTCTAAATTGAAATGCACTTTTTCTTTGGTTTTCAAATGCAATTGTATGCGATCTAAATGAGATGCAAAATGACTAATTTTCTTTTTGTATATTTTAGATTTAAAGAGATGCAAAATAATGCAAGTCTAAACCCTAGATGAGATGTCATATTTCAATGCAAAACAAGTAATTCTAAATGAGATCTTAATTCAATGCAAATGAATGAAAGATCTAACCTAAGATGCAATGAGAGACTTTAAAAATCAGAAAATTACAATGCTCAATATTTTGAGTTCACCATTAATGATTAGGTGGAAAGTAGGGTAAACCCAAATGCATGAGCAAGAGGATAGACCACTAGGATTGTTCCACACTAAATAACTACAATTATGTATATGATAAGATGCAAATAACAATAAAAAATGATACCTAACTATTATAGCAACTATAAGGTAAGTTTTTAGAGACTAAAAGATGTGTACCTTATCAAAAACTTGTTTTTAAGCTACAAAGGACTCATTCGCCTTAAGTGGTGAATGGGTCCCTGTTAGGGTTTTTGAAACTAAGATCAAGGTTTTGTTCCTTGATTTTTGTACTCTCAAATTCCTAATTATCAGCTTATGGAAGTTTGTAGGTAATTCTATAGCTTTAAATCTTTGATTTTTCCCTTTGAATGATACCTTTTGTAACTTGACAATTTTGACAATTTTGCTCCAAACTTGCTCCACTTGATCTTCAACCTATAAATTTGCAATCAAACATTCAAGAGGAAGAAAAAATTGTTTTTTGTTAGTGGATGGGGGTTTTCCTCAGTCAAACCCCTTGTAGGTAATTAAACCAAATGATGAAATAATGTACTTGAAGCATGAAACATGAAATGATGTAATTGATGTCACCTTGGATAATGTCTTGTGAAACAAATCTGTAATCTAGCATGTCGTGGCCATGAAAAATGTGTATCTTGATCTTTGAATATGATGTGAACAATGCTTGCAAGTAGATATTCAATGCTACATCCACTTATTTAGCTCAACAACATACATGAATGCTTTAAACCCTTGTCATGATGAAATGATCTTGAATTGATGCAATAGACTCCTGAAATATGCCTTAAAATACCTTGAAAATGCTCTTGTAATGCTCTATAATGCTCTCTTGAAGTTGCTAGGATGTCTCATAAAATTGCTAGGAGAAACAATGTGAATTAACCCCTTATTTATACTAAATTAGGAGATTAACCCCGAAATTCAAACAATTAAGGCCAACATTAGATCTAGAAGTAAACTTTATTAAATTCCTGCCAGAATGAAATTTGAAAAGGGGGTCCTCATTAATGGAGGACCCATTCGCCACCTAGGGTGAATGGGTCTTGGCTTAGTTTTCCAAGACCTAACCTTGGGAGATGGAAAGAGCATCAAAAACCCATTTCAGATCAACTCATAAAGGGGGTTCCTATTAATGGAGGACCCACTCACCACTTAGGGTGCATGGGTCCTAGCACCATTCTCTAGGACCTAATTTTTCCCAATTAAATGTTATATTATTTAAATTATGGGTGTCAAGATAGATCTTCAGGACGTGTCATAAATAAGGTTTAAATTTGAATTAAAGGGGGTTAATCACTCCAATTAACCACAATTAATTAAGATCACCCTAGATAAATGTGAAAGTGCTACTTTACAAAATTCAAATAATGTATAAATTTGAATACATTTTATTAAGATGGGGCCCATTAAGCTTAATTAAGTAAATAAATCCTAGAAAAGTGTGAAAGTGTTACAACACTTCACAACATCTTTAAAAAGGATCAATTAAAGCATGTTTTAATCAAATAAAGGGTCTTGAATGATGTGAATGTGTACAACACATTACAACACTACTCCAAGACACCATTAATTCAATTTTAATGTCAATTATCATACCAAGAAAGGGAAAAAAGGCTACCTTTTCTATTAGTACAGAGACATATGGAAAAGGATTTATGATATTAAGTAAACAAGGATGTGATACAACAAGTGAACATGAAATTCATCAACTCTTAGAGAAAATTCCAATTGAAAATATTAAATGGTTAGGATATCAAGATCCTCCTCCCGATATGAGTGTCTTCCTTTGCAACCCATACCTCGAAACAATGATGAAGATGACAAGGAAAATTTAGGCCCTCCTGCTGTATATCCACCTAGATAAATTGGTGAATCTAGCAAGTGAAGAAGGCCTTATAAACTAAAGAAACTATAATTCATTTGTCTACCATCTGCAATTGAAATAACATTCCACATGATTCTAAGTCAAGGAATTATTACATTATCACCCATGCCAGAAATTTGGTTTCCAAATCCTAAGACCAAAAGCACGTCTCATTGTAGATATCATAGAATCTTTGGGCATAGTACTAATGAGTGTCGTTCTTTAAAACAAATATTTCAAAATTTAGATATCATAGAAATAGTTCCTTAAAGTAGGACTCTTTCGCTCCTTGCCATGTAATGGTTGTAGGATCTTAACATTCTCACTATTACCTAATATACATTTATTGAAAATCATCTCAAAATGCAAGGAGCTCTTTCTCATCACCTACATCAGCTCATTCTTGTCTTGCACTCACTAGGGGCAAGAAGTAGATAGCCTTGTCCTAGTAATACATTTGTTGTTGTCCCTTTGGCTAGTTGTCCACCTTCACTATATGATTGGGATGCAAACGACCTGCTCATAGGTTGAATCGCATGTTCTTTACTTGTCTTTTGAATTGTTTCTTTTTCTTTATGTGATTGCATGTGTGTAATGTGATCCCTCATGCTATTTTGTTTTATGTATTTCTCTCTCTTTGTGACATTCCTCTATTTGTACCTGCATTCTTCTCTATGTCGTAAATATTTTTATCATTTCAATTGTCTTGTGTTTTCCTTTTGGGAATGATGCAAGGTGTCGAGACATTCATGTATCTTCCATGTTGACCCAAAAGCTTTTCCTTTTATCTTTTCTTTTTATTGTATTTTCCTTTTTGGGATGACGCAAGGCGTCGAGACATTCATGTCTCTTCCACATTGACCCAAAAGCTTTTCCTTTTATCTTTTCTTTTTCTTGTGTTTTCCTTTTGGGGATGACACAAGGCATTGAGACATTCATGTCTCTTCCATGTTGAACCAAAAGTGTTTGCTTTTATCTTTTCTTTGTCTTGTGTTTTCCTTTTGGGGATGATGCAAGGCGTCAAGACTTTCATGTCTCTTTCATGTTGACCCAAAATATTTTCCTTTTACCTTTTCTTTTTCTTGTGTTTTCCTTTTGGGGATGACACAAGGCATCGAGACATTCATGTCTCTTCCATGTTGATCTAAAATACTTTTCTTTGTTTTCACTCTCTTTGTGTCATTCTGCTATTTGTATGAGTATTTGGGGAATGATGACAGTTTCGAGCTCTCTAAAAACATTGTAGCAAAGACATACTAACCCCAAATCCTTAGATCCCTCATGTGTTTGGAGTTTCATTTTGGGGGAAAACCCTTATCCTTTTGCATGACATAGATTTATTTGGAAACATATGTCTTCTTTATTATTAGCATTTATCATTCACTACTTTAAAATAATTTCTCACAGTATGGTGTTTAGCAATTTCTTTAAAGTGGGGGCATACATTGGAATTATTCGTTTGCATTTCATGTTTCATGGTGTAGTCTTCTTACTTTAGGTGATGTGTCTTTCATTTTATGGTGCCATTGTGTGTATTTCCTTCAAGAGCGTGATCTCTCTTAGCATATTATATTCCTCTTTGTGGCTTAATGTGACACACTATATCCCCTAAGTTCTGAATCTTCTATCCTTTGATTGGTCCTCTCTTGGAGACATTAGGCACAATGTTCCCTATGTTTGCAACACTTTATTGCTAGGGTTTGGTGAGTTGTAACATTGCATGTTGTTCATTCATCATTGCTTCATTTCGTTACAAGGTTTGATTACCAAAATGGGGTTTGACCAAGGCAAACCCCTTTCCACTAACAAACAACATTTTTCCCTCTCTTTAGTGTGTGATTTGTAGATCTAGGTTGAAGACATATTGAAGAGAAAGTTTGGAAAAAAATTTCAAGGTGTTCAAAGTTGTCAAAGGGGTCATATCATCTACATCATCATTGAAGGACATCTACAAGACAAAATTCAACAATTTAGACCCTAAGATCAAGTTGAGAGGGTTAAGTAAAGATTGAAGAGCAGATTCAAATCCTAATTCTCTAAAAATTCCAAACTTGACTGATACACCACTTCTGTCATATGAGTCCCAGTACAGTGAAGTTTGTAGATTTCAGGTGTTTTATCTACATATCTCTGCTAGATTCATGTTCCTACCTAGAAACCCTAATATGGGACTAAATCGCCCAAACTAGTGTATGAGTCCCAACAGAAATTAATTTTAGTGTTTTAAACATTTCAAGTTTTCATTCAAGCTCCTACAGGTTTCTAGGCGCATCTCTCTAATCTATCAGTTTTACATTCTATTTTGCATTCATTTTTTAGGTCTTTTATTCAAGTCATGCATATCATTAGGTTAATCATTAGGTCTTGTATTTCAATAATCTTTGCAAGCCCTAGCTTGGTGGTGAACCCTCTTATAGTCATTAATCATACCCTAGGATACCCTATTGCAAGATCTCTTTCCCCTACTTCACCCTTGTATTGAGATCTCTAGGGTTTCCTTGAATGAGAGTGAAGAAGATTGTTGTTCTATGTCCTAAACCATAAGCAACGACAATTTTCCCACCTTTCACTTAAATAATATTTAAACCATTAATCTAAACTTAAATAATTATTTAAACTTTATTTGATAATATATAATATATTTAATAAAATATCTATTATGGGTAAGTGCACCAAGATGGTTCCCAAAAAAGGGGCTTAAGTGGCCACTTTTTTTTTGAAATCAGGAAATACTGACCTTGGACGTGAAATTGAGGATAGCTACACTCAAAAAATTTAGATGGAACACAAAAAAGGACCGTAGTGCTCTGAGTCTACTTTCTAAACTACTAATTTATTTTGAAAATGGTTGAGATTGAGGGGTTCAAAAGAGGGATACACACAAATTGCTGTTGTGTTTGCATAACATAGCAACTCTTGTGTGACCCGAGCACGGTGAACTTTTTTGTAGTATTTTTAAAATCGCTCCAGTCAGAAGTTAGATAACAGTATGTAGTAGAGAAAATATTTTTTCTGATAATTTTTTAATGAATATCTGATTTTTTATTAATTTTCTAAGTGGCCACTTCCTAAAAAGCAGAATTTTGGTCGTGCTCCCCCTAAATTTTTTTGAAACTAATAGATTTTTTTTTTT